>JAJOZX010011060.1:0-116900 GCA_023014485.1 Bathynomus jamesi | reverse complement strand
AACTGATGAGTGGGTAGTTGGGAGGTAACGAAAATGGTTCACTGAGTAGGTAGGTAGTTAATCTAACAATCATTAAATTCCTTTTATGTCAATAACTGGGTGGATGAAACCAATTGGTTGCTCACCAGAGTTATTCTCCACACTAGTATTTATATACTGTGTGGGAGGAGCGTGCTCGGTAATGGAGATACATTACCGCTCAACCAACCGAGGAATAAACCAAGACAACGCTGGTACGAGAAGCCCCGCGAAGAGGAGAACAAAGGGAACGAAAACGAAGAACGGGCGAGAGGACGTACCAGCAAAGTGCGCTCTCGAAAACATAACCGGAGAAGGGAGACACTCCGATAACAAAAGTAAGTGACTAATTGAGTTTTTACACCAGTAAGTTATAACATTAAATTAAGCTGGGTCAGACAAGTTAGGCCTACATTGTGGCCTAAGACCCAGCATCAACTCATAGCTTAACAAAGGTGAAGGTAGATTGCCCTAACCTAATTCTTGTGAGGAATCCTACTGTGGACCTCAATTTATCTGCCCGCTCTGGACCATTTCCGGAATCTCTAGGCTGACCCCTCTAGGCTAGACTTGATCTACTCTATAGTTAGACTGGAGATATAAGGGGTGGGTTAATTGTGGACCAATTCATACAGAGCATTTTTCGCATTGGTGGTCCGTGTGTGGGGAATTTACAAACCTTAACCTTACTTAACAAAAATTGCAGAATTAGGCTAAATGGTCTAGCCTAAGCCTAACCTAATCAAGCCTAATTAGGTCTACAACCTAGGGCCTAACTAGGAAACATTTACATTTAAGGAGTCTCATTCTCTTATAAGCTTAGACCTGAGTGACACACAAGTACTTGGGGGGGATTAAACCAAATTTAAACTTGACTGTTTTGTCTGTGCTCTCTCTTCTCTGGTAATTTCTTCTTGTCCTCTATTTCATTACGATCCCCAGTTAAACAATTTTGACTTAGACATGGACAGTGCGGAATTGAAAAAGTTAAAAAAGAAAAGGGGGGCAAAGTTGGGAGCTGTTACAAAGGCTGTGAACACTTTTAACAATATTACACAACCAGGTAAGAAAATATAGAGTGTGTAATTATTAAATTAGAAATTAAAAGAAGGAAATAATAGCCATTAATGAGAGTATTTCAGAGTTAGTTGAATCCGAAATGGCTGAAGAACAATTGATAGACCTTTACGCTGATGATGATGATCAGGTAAGCTCAATTGAACAGCAAATAAGGAACTACGGTCTCGTTGACTGACTTAACACCAAAAAAACCTAATTCTGATTTTAATCAAAGTAGGCTAACCTTCAACAAAATTTAAGTGGCATGCAAATCCTGAGTCACAAGAATTGAGGGCTCAGTTACCCATTTTGCTAGTACCAACATTTGAAGGGGACACGGTACAATTCCCATCTTTCATTGACAAATTTGAGAATTTAATAGGTAATAAACCTTATATTTCAACTGTTGAAAAGTTTAGTTACTTAACTAGTTCCTTAAAGGCCCAGCCTATAACCTGATAGCCTATTTACCAGCCGTAGGGATTCATATGAAGTAGCTATTGATCTTTTAAAACGTAATTACATTAATAAAGATGATTATATATGAATTATCTCAACAAATTTTTGAATTTGCACCCATAAAAGATAACCATAGTGATATGGAAAATTTTTATACAAAATTAGAAGCTATTATAGGACAACTGGTTAGCAATGAGATAGATATTAAAACTTCATCTTGGCTTATACAAGCATAGTACTTAGGTGCCTTCCTTCGAGGGTTAAAGATATTTAATTCTAAAGACGGGAGAAAATTATCCTAATTTCACAAATAAGAAACACTTCCCCAATATCCTAACTAATTACAACTTGAGAGATTTTCCAACACATAAGACCCAGACTATGGATAAACCAAAGACTGTTCCCAGAGACCAACTAGCTACAGCCAAACAGACAAAACTTGATACTGTAGAATCAAATGTGACCAACTAAAACACGAACACCTACATTACAGAACTTTAATGTAACTGCTGCCTCAACTTACACACCATATTGCAAATTTTGTGCAAGTAATGAACACAGTAGTACTGGGTGTGACAAATATTCAGATTTTAACCAAAGGCTAAAAGATGTGAACAGTTGAACCTGTGTAAAAAGTGTACTGGCCAGGGACATTATAAGAAAGACTGTAAATCTAGGTTAAGATTCAAGTGTAAGTTTTGTAAAAGTTTACGACATGTCTCATCAATGTGTGATTCACCAAAGTGTCCAAATAATAGTACTCAAACTCAAAAGATACCTCCCCAAACAAAGGTAATCAAGAAAATGCCACTTTCATGGGACATTCTGCTTGTTCAAACAATGTAACAAGAAACACTGAGATTCTTTTACCAACTATTACTTTGGACTTAGTGAATAGTGAGGGTAGTACCACTCCAGTGAGATGTCTTATAGACTGTTGTTCTCAACAAACATTTGTTTCAAAAATGTAGTTAATAAATTGGGTTTGACACCAAACCCGAATGAACAAAACCTCAATATTGCATCCTTTGTTAAGGATAACTCGGACAAAAATAGCTATAAGACAATTGACCTGGAACTACATTTAGAAAGTAAATTCAAGAAAATTGAAGCAGTTATTATTTCTAAAGTAGGACAAAACAAACTGGTTATACCCAAACTAGAACAAACCATAAATCATTTGAAAACACTACAAAATAGCTGATAGACATATCACTAACAACACATAGCTAACATTGAAATGCTAATAGGGGCAGATTATATTAATCTTATTCATAAGGGCATAGTAGAGATAGGTAATGGTATAGCTATTCAGACTCCATCAGGGATAGCCCCTTTGGGTGAACCTACCTAGAACAGTGCATGACCAACAAATACTATGTGCCTCAACTCAGTCCTACATAACACCTGTAAGAATAGCAACACTTTGAATAATATTATCTCAACTGAGAACATTAATTCATCATTATCAAATGAAACTTTGGATGAGGCAATTCAAACTTTATGGTTGCTAGAATCTGTGGGTATACATGACACAATCAAACTTCAGAAGATCAGTTAATGGTAGAAAGATTTGAAGACACCATTCAGTGCAAAGACAATAGTTATTTTATTGAGTTACCTTGGAAAATAAATTGTCCAACTTTAAGAGATAATCTCAAAGTAGCTAAAGGACATTTATATAAAGTAATGAAAAAACTCAAACAAGAAATAATGTAAAAATATAATGATGTCTTCAAAGAACAGCTACAGAAAGGCTTCATTGAAGAAGTAACAAATAACCCTTTTAAAAAAGATGGTTGTCATTATTTAACCCACAGGGGGGTTTATCGACAAGATGCCCCAACAACAAAACTCAGAGTAGTATATAACTGTAGCCTCAAAGACAGTGATAAACACAGTTTGAATGATTGCTTGATTGAGGGTCCTAATCTCATTTCTGACCTTGTGAAGATCTTACTGAGGTTCAGGTTAGACAAATATGCTGTACAAAGTGACATTTCAAAGGCATTTTTGAGAATAAATCTTAAAAATGAATATGATAAGAACCAACTTAGGTTCTTATGGTTCAAGGATCCATTTGATTTGAATAAAGGGTTCATAACCTATAGATTTAATGTTGTGTTGTTTGGAGCCAATTGCTCACCTAGCCTATTAGCATTGACAATTAACATCATTTAAACCAGTTTAATAACTCTCTAACATTGTTTTTTAACTTCCTTAAGGAACATTTTTACGTAGACAATCTAATAGGCTCAACGACAACAAAATCTGAATTATCTGAAGTCTATGAACACTCTCAAAACATTATGCAACAAGGTAACTTTGAACTTAGAGAGTGGATTTCAAATAATGAGGATTTAAACAAAAAGATTTTAAAGATAATAATGGTCTTACTGAGCCATCAGACAGAGTTAAAACTTTAGGTATGAACTGGTATTTGGATGCAACTTCTAACAGTCATGATTCAATCTGTACTAAAGGTTTTAAACTTGATGAGGAAGCAAATACTAAAAGACAAATATTATCAGAGGCTTCCAAAATTTTTGATCCTATGGGTCTATTCCTGCCTTCAACAATAAAATCAAAGATTCTCCTCCAAGAAATTTGGAGGACAAATGTTGGGTGGGATGATCCAATAACAAATGAAAATCAAAAATCTTGGAAGAAGTTAGCTACTGATTTAACAAAAGTGCAGAACATTAAAATTCAAAGGTGCTGTGGGTTTAGGGATAAGCCCCAGAGCTTCATGTGTTTGCTGATGCAAGCACACAAGCTTATGGGTGCTGTGCGTATCTTGTAAGCCCTACAGAAAGTCATCTAATTTATGCAAAAGGGAAAGTTGCACCTCTCAAACCTACCCGAACCATACCTCAATTGGAACTATTGGCTGCTACATTAGCCATTAAAACCATTTCATTGCTTAAGGATGCTTACTATGATGTGTTCATAACTAATATCCACGTCTGGCTTGACAGTCAGATTTGTCTTGCCTGGATACGGAATGATAGCATTAATAGTAAGAATATCTTTGTAAGAAATAGGCTAAAAGAAATAGCTGACGCTAATGAAAGCCTACAAGTAAACTTTCACTATGTTCCAACTAAACAGAATCCAGCAGACTTTCTGACCAGAGGTTTATCCTACAAGTTGTTGAAGTCAAACAAAACTTGGTTTATGGGACCTAAGTGGCTCTGTAATACAGACCAATGGCCTGTGGAACAAGTTAACTTGACATTAAATTTAATCTTTTCAAATGAAAAGGTTGAACCAATCACTAATTATGAAAAGTATTCTGATTTCAACAAACTTGTCAGGGTGACAGCCTACTGTTTGAGGTTTGCTCACAACTGTTTAGCTACAATTAACAAACAGCTAAATAAAAACAATCATAATTATACAGAAGTTGCAACCCAATACTGGATAGGCCAGCCCAACAAAAAGAGTACAATAAAGAGTTAGAATTCTTAACAAATGGGAAAAAACAAAAAGAACCTGTACCATCAGTAGTTGTGGATCTAAACTGTTCAGAGATGAGGAAGGCCTTCTAAGTGTAAAGGGAGATTAGACAAATCAAAAACTGTCATACAAAAGCAAAAATCCAATCCTTTACCTAGATTTTAGCTATTGACAACATTAATCATCAGAAAAATACACAATGATGTATATCATATGGGGGTACCACAGACACTAACTACATTAAGAAAAACTTATTGGATACCCAAGGGAAGGATCACTGTTAAAAAACAGTCCTGAGTGAGTGTGTCACATGTAGGCGTATTCATGCTAGGCCCTATAGGAAACCAAATCCTCCTGCTTTGCCAGAGGAGAGAGTTACTCTCAACAGACCCTTTGAGACTGTAGGCATTGACTATACAGGAGCATTGACTGTAGGGGTGGGTGACACGGAACAAAAAATGTACATTGTACTGTTTACATGTGCAGCCTCACGAGCTGTTTATTTGGATGTTGTGGAGGACCTAACAGCAGAATCTTTTGTTGCTGTCTTTAAGAGATTCTGTGCACGACATTCAGTACCCAAGACAGTTTGGACTGACAATGCTACATATTTCAAAGCTGGTGAACAAGTCATCCACGACTTGTTAAGCAATGAAATCACACAATTATATATACAAAATCAAAACATAAAGTGGAAGTATATTCCAGTTGCCTCTCCTTGGTATGGTTCTATCTGGGAGAGGAATATACAAACAGTAAAGAATTGCTTGAAGAAAGCAATTGGCAAAAAACAGATACACTTATTTGGGTTACTCACTCTCCTGGCTGAGATTGAGAACATCATTAACAATAGGCCACTCACTTATGTGAGTGACAACATTAATGACCCAGAACCATTAACTCCAAATCATTTGATTCGGGGAGAACAAGTTAGTCTCCTGCCGGACTACAATATAGACTCTTCAGAAGACCCAAACTGGACTCAACGACATGATGAGCTCCAGACTAAGTTACAACATTTAACTAGAGTTAAAGCTCATTTCATAAAACAGTGGAAAACTGAGTATTTGATGGGTCTAAGGGAGAGACATAAACAAATGACTAAGAAGGATTGGTCTGACACAATTAAGGTAGGGGACCTTGTTCTCATACATGACAGTACTCCAAGACAAAACTGGCCTCTGGCTAGAGTTTCAGAACTCAGACCAGGGGCAGATGGGGTAACAAGAGTGGTCAAATTAAGGACTTCAACGGGTGACACAACAAGAGACATTTCTCTTTTGTACCCTTTAGAGTCTGGACCCAAAACAATGGACTTTGGAGAACCTTCTCCACTGACAGTAACAACTGGAGACACTGAACTTCCAGTAACTATTCCTTTGACAGTAGGAGTGGTAACGCATCCTACTACAACATTGACAGACACAAGACCTCAGCGACAAACAGCATTAAAAGCGCGACTATTTTTACAACAAAAAATAGATGCTGGGGAATTGTAATTTTATCTTCTAACTTTCATTTTTCTTTTCTTATGGTAAAGACCATAGACAGTTTCATCCTATGGATGTATATTTTATCTTCTAATTAAATGCTACACCTTCTCCATGAGAAGGTGAGGATAGGCACTGTTAATCAGATTAACAGGCATTTACAGTTAAATAGTTAGCTAGTCTACACTCAGACAAAAATTGGTGACATTGACACCAAAATTTTTATCTCCCGGGGCCCCCAGTATATGGAAAACTGATGAGTGGGTAGTTGGGAGGTAACGAAAATGGTTCACTGAGTAGGTAGGTAGTTAATCTAACAATCATTAAATTCCTTTTATGTCAATAACTGGGTGGATGAAACCAATTGGTTGCTCACCAGAGTTATTCTCCACACTAGTATTTATATACTGTGTGGGAGGAGCGTGCTCGGTAGTGGAGATACATTACCGCTCAACCAACCGAGGAATAAACCAAGACAACGCTGGTACGAGAAGCCCCGCGAAGAGGAGAACAAAGGGGAACGAAAACGGAGAACGGGGCGAGAGGACGTACCAGAAAAGTGCGCTCTCGAAAACATAACCGGAGAAGGGAGACACTCCGATAACAAAAAGTAAGTGACTAATTGAGTTTTTACACCAGTAAGTTATAAGCATTAAATTAAGCTGGGTCAGACAAGTTAGGCCTACATTGTGGCCTAAGACCCAGCATCAACTCATAGCTTAACAAAGGTGAAGGTAGATTGCCCTAACCTAATTCTTGTGAGGAATCCTACTGTGGACCTCAATTTATCTGCCCGCTCTGGACCATTTCCGGAATCTCTAGGCTGACCCCTCTAGGCTAGACTTGATCTACTCTATAGTTAGACTGGAGATATAAGGGGTGGGTTAATTGTGGACCAATTCATACAGAGCATTTTTCGCAATGAGGAAGGAGAACGAACAAATGAAAAAATGAAGTAACCACCCGGGAATCGAACCCGGGATCTTAAGAACGTTCCGCGCAAGATGAGGAGGGAGAACGAACACACACACACATGTTCATTTTAATTTCTTGAATATTCTTAGCTCACTCTATCTTTTCATTTGAGGATGTGCAGCCGGTTTTGTCTAAAGATTCAGTGATATCGTCTATACTCTTCTACTTTGGTATAGGTAGACCTACCACATTTAGGAATGCTTTAATTTATACTCGAATTGTTACAACCTATTTAAATTTGTTCTTATTACTTTGCAGGGATTTTCATTAATAAACAAATAATATGTGTATACTATACAGGGTGTACATAAAGTCAGGATTTATTTTTGTGAAGCACTTGGAAATTATATGGAATTCAATCATAAAATGATAAAGTGGTAACATTTATTAAATAATTAAGAGTAGGATTCGACGTGACGCCCATCAGTATCCCTGCACAGCTCAAATCGTTCCGCAGCATTTCTAAACACATTCTGGAGCATTTGCGGGGTTATGTTATCTGCAGCAGTTCGTATACGTAAGTTTTCAAGACTCGTAATCTTCGTCTGATAGACGTGCGATTTGATAAAGCCCCATGCAAAGAAATCTAAAGGGGTTAAATCTGGTGATCTCGCTGGCCAAGGTCTGTTGCTTCCGCGTCCGATCCAGCGATTTGGAAAACGTCCATTTAGATAATCCTGAACAATTTTGGCATAGTGACAAGGAGCACCATCATGTTGATAGACGAAAGCGCTCGGACTTTGTGTTTCCTTTTCCATGTGGTTGTTTGCTTATTAATAAGATCACGTGTTATTTTGTGATTTTAGTGCATATATATATATATATATATATATATATCAGTGGCGTGCATTTAGGGCATGCAGGTCATGCACTGCATGACCATTGATTTTTCGTAAATACAAAAATAAATTTTAAAAAGTAATTTATCTAACAACATTTAAAAGCAGTAAAAAATTACTTAAAAATTGAATTAATTTGTTTGAGAGAACTAAAGGAAAATATTTTCTTCTTAAGCCATAATAAAACATCGTTTTTCTTGCATCCCAGATGCAACAAACAAATTGCATTAGTGCGGCCATTGAAAAATCCTCCGCGAGTCAGTAGTGACTCAAATTCTTTTTCGTTAAATATCGTCGACTCACATGCAATTCCGAAAATGCATCCCGCCAGTGTTCGGTGAGGATGTGCGCGTTCTGTGTTTTAACTTTTATTGCCACTTAATTTATTCATTTCTTAAATATCTTTCAAAATATCAGCCCTAATGGGTGAAATGTGTGTTATAGAAGAACTTTTGAAGAATGGTTTTTCAAAAAGAGACTTTGAAGCGAGACAATTAATTATAAATCATGGAAGGCCTATGCCGAAATTACCTAATTTACGGAGTTCCAACAAGAAATGTGTGAGGCATTTTCAAACTAATTTATACGAAAGAAAAAACTGGTTAACAGGATGTGCTGAGTTAAATAAGTTATTTTGCTGGCCATGCTTGTTATTTAATTTAGAAAAAAATGTTTGGAATGAGAAGGGATACGATGATTTAAATAATCTACATATGGCTATGCTAAAACATGAACGTTCTCAAAGACACGTAAAATCTCTGATCGATCTTAAAACATTCGGAAATGTTCGCATAGACTTACAATTAGATATTCATAAAAGACAAAGCATACAGCAGCATAATGAAAAGGTTAAACAAAACAGAGCTATTATGCGAAGATTGATTGATGCAGTTATTTTTTTAGGTCGACAAGAGTTGTCATTTCGTGGTCATTTTGAATCTGATGCATCCAATAATCGCGGGAATTATAAAGAACTTTTATATTTATTCAGTAAGTATGATGAAAAATTGGCAAACCATCTAGATACAGCTTCTATTTTCTCGGGTCTCTCAAACAGAATACAAAATGACTTGATCGATGCGGTTCAAAAGGCAATGTTGAATGAAATAGAAAATGAACTTAATCAGGCAAAATTTGTTGCTATTCTTCTAGATGAAACGTCCGATGTATCAAACTATTCACAACTTTCAACTGTTTTGCGATATGTTACAAAAGATTGTGTTGCTAAAGAACGATTTATCGGGTTTAACGATGTGAGTGCAGACCGTTCAGCAAATGCTTTATCTGAACACGTATTTAAATGCATTGAAACTTGGAAGTGTGAAAATAAATTAGTTGCACAAACCTACGATGGTGCTGCTACAATGGCAGGACAATTAAATGGGTTGCAGTCAAAGGTAAGGCAGAAATATGAATCTGCAATCTTTATTCATTGTTGTGCCCATGTGCTAAATTTAGTTCTTTCACAAGCATGCTCTGCTATGAAAGAATGCAAAATATTTTTTTCTACAATAAATGGACTGGGTACGTTTTTTACTAAATCACCCAAAAGAACCAATGCGTTGGATAATATTGTTAAAAAAAGATTTCCCAAAGCTGCAGCAACTAGGTGGAATTACTCTTCGCGTCTAGTTAATACCGCAAAAAGAAAATCTAGATTTCTTAAACAGCCTTTTTGAAAACATCATTGAGAATCCTGAATCATGGGATGAAGTCACTATAAATTCTGCAATTGGATTCCGACACAATTTAAAAGATCCTGATTTCCTGTTTTTATTAGAAGTATTTAGTGATATATTTTCCTTCACTGATGTTTTATTTAACATCCTTCAGACCAAAAATCTTGACATTGTGTATTGCAAAGAGCATATAGATAAAACTAGAACAATGCTCGAAAATAAACTGGACGACTTTTTCATGTTTTATGAAACTTTGGAGGAAAAATATGGCATAGATGCAGCAAACCAAACTAAGAGATGCAGGAATAAATCTGACCAATCTGTTGACCCACAACAGCATTACAGAATCCTCTATAACAAAATTATTGGCACAATAGTTGACCAATTAAAAGTAAGATATCATCATTAGAAGAGCTTAAATTCCTGGAGCTTCTCAATTTTAGCAAAGCTGAAGAATATTGCAAAAAATTTCCAGTGGATGCTTTAAATTCGTTAAAGGCCACTTATGGTGATTTTTTTTTATATAATTCGTCTTCAGAGTGAACTATGTGTTTTGTATTCAATGGAGGACTTTATAAAGCAAAGTGTATGCAATTTAATGCATTATATTTATACCAAGGATCTTATTGATGCTATGCCAGAACTCTTCAAGCTTTGCAATTTGGTTTTGACAATTCCTTCTACGACTGCCTCTGTAGAGCGATCCTTTTCTGCATTGAAGAGAATTAAAACTTACCAAAGAAATACAACAGGAGAGCAAAGGATTTCAGGGTTAGCCCTTATGTCTATTGAAAAAGATTTGCTCCAACATTTAATTAAATCAGAAGATTTCTATGAAAAGATAATAAACATATTTGTCCTGAAGGATCGAAGAATTGAATTAATTTATAAATGAGGTAAGTAAATAATAATTCTTATTTTTTATAGGTCTTTTTTTAATTTAGATGTACTTATCAGTGATCCCATTACTATGCTACGAAACTAAATGGTTCCTCTTATTGAATTAATTTAAGAAATAATTCAGTAGAATGCATGAGTAACCATGGGCGTCCGCAAGGGGGGGCGACAAGAGGGGGCAGTTGCCCCCCCCTGGAAATTTATGTTCGCCCACGCAACGGCTTCTATAATTCTATTGCAGCTTAGTCAGTGTTTAGTTTCCAATTTAATGGCTGAAATAGTTAAAATTCGTTTGGCTTCCGGGTCCCCGACCCCACTGGGGAAGCTTACAACGCTCCCCCAGACCCCCTAGCTGCATGCTCATGCACTTCATCGAAACATGCTCTTGATAACCCATCGTCTGTGGTTGATGCAAATGCATCACAGAGATATTTTGACACCATTCTTTTCCATGAAAATGTATCATTAGTTAAAATTCGTTTGGCTTATGGGGCTCTGGCCCGGACCCCGCTGGGGGAGCTTACAGCGCTCCCCCAGACCCTCTAGCTGCATGCTCAGTGCTCGCTTCGCTCGCACTTTGTGTTATCATTTTTGTAGCTGAGCCCCCTCTTGGAAAAATTCCTGCGGACGCCCCTGTGAGTAACTATTGCATGCCCAACCTCGAAGGTCACCGCACGCCACTGATATATATATATATATATATATATATATATATATAAATAAAACCTTTCGTTAGTTTCCGCCCGAACTGTTCATTCTGACGAAGGTGAAGCTTTTCACTCCACCTTAGACCTACAATTTAGCGTGGAATCAGAACCACGCCCCACCAGCAGCCCAGCGTCTTAACCACTAGGGCCCAGGCCACCCAGTGTACCCATTTATCTAGCAACCACTTTCTTTATAGTGTGGAAGGATGAACAGCTGGGTTTTACTGCGCGCCGGCTGCCGTCACCGGGTCTCGAACCCGGGGCTGATGGATTCATAGTCAGCGACGCTAATAATAATAATAATTATTATTATTCTTAATTTACAAGATAGTGAATATTGCTTTGTTTTAATGAAAGTGTTTATTTGGTTACGTAAATATTTATTTGATAAAAATATATAATTAACCCAGTATTTTAAATCAACTTTTTTAGTATTTGAGGAAAACATTTTCAGATATGAGATATTATGACCTTCACCATATCAGAGAAATGTCAAGTTTCCTTTTGTGGTCAAAGGAAACATTACGAGAATGACGTTTGAGTCACTGGAAAATAACTTCCTGAAAGCAGGAATCAATCTCGGAACGAAGACGATTCCGCCTTTCTAAGAAACATTAATGATTAAGGTCATATTCCTCGTTAGGCGTATCTGGAAGATGGAGCACAAAATTGATCCTTACAGACAAACTGGACTGGGCGGATATTTCGATCTTGATTTTAATGTTTCATTCGTCGATAAAGAGGTAAAGGTGAGAGAATTTTTTCCCTCTTTTCCTTTTAAAGGAATCCATTAAAAATTGATTAAAAAAAGTGTTTTAGTGGTCACAAAATGTTGAAAATTTAATTCTTTTAGGTTAAAGCGACGCCACTTAAGACTTTTACGCCTATTTAAATTCAACCGTAAATCTTAATATTTTCCGTTAATTTGTAAATAATTGCAGTGTTTCCTTCTTTTAAATAGCTTATCTCTTTTCTTATTTATTGCATTTAATTCGTATAAAGGTTATGATCGGTTGTTTTATTGTTCTTTTAATTTGAGTAAAAACTGAAATGGCGAATCATTTTCTTTTTCTTTTAATCGAAATAAAACGGTTTAAAACACGTTAAATTAACTTCCTTTTTATGTTCTCTTTTTCAGGATTATTTCACGTGGATGAAGAATTTGGATTCTAAGAAGTTTCTAGTTTACACATATTTTCAGTTTCCATTTAACTATATTATGACAACAAATTCCCTTAAAAGGGTAAAAGGGGGAAGATTTCCCCTGAATTGACTCTTTATTGAAGAAGAAACAATGAAATGAAGATCGTAGTATTCGCTCAGTCCAGGCTGTTCGTAAGATTTAATTTTGTGCTGCATTATTCTTGCAGATACGCACGACGATCAATTTCACCCATTTCATTAATGTTCTTTCAAAGGTGGAACAACTTCGTCACTGCTACGGTCCTGGAGCTTCAACCTACCAGGACAAGTGACTTCGTAACCTTGAAGAGGTGTAGCGGCTTAACCCAACTAGATAACTGCCTGGAAATCTGTGAGGAGATTTCTGTAACCGTTAGGGGGCAATAGGCACCTGGAAGGTTTCTAATAAAAATTATTGCAATGCGTAGAAAATAATAAATAAAACCTTTCCTTTAAGTAAAAAAAATTTCGGTCGATCATATTTATGGAGATATTTGCTTCTGAAATTTTAATTAACGATAGCCATTTGACGACGTCACGTCAAATGCGACTTTTTTTCATAAAATATTTTTACCGATTGGATTATTTTTCGCTACTCTGCGACTTAATTACTTGGTTGGTTTTTGTTCTGGCTATTTTTTTTTCTAATTGGATTCAGTTTGGTCGTGTTTGTGATAGAATTATGACGTGTTGTTCGTGTGGTTTCGACTTTGAGTACTTGATTCATCATGTGCCCTAGATGAAGGCTAAAAAAGTGCATAACTTAACATGTTATTACATTATTATTTGTATAATTTAGGTCTCGAGGGTACGGGGGCGGAGCCCCCGTAAAGATCACGCATCACAAATTGATCGGTAGAGGGTTCACTTTGTGATGCGTGATCTTTATGGGGGCTCCGCCCCCGTACCCCCGAGACCTAAATTATACAAATGATAATGTAATAACATGTTATGGTAATTGTATACAACATCCCCCTCACCTCAATTTTATGAAATTGACTTAACAATCGATGTAAAACCTTTATTTATAGTATGGAAAACTGATGAGTGGGTAGTTGGGAGGTAACGAAAATGGTTCACTGAGTAGGTAGGTAGTTAATCTAACAATTATTAAATTCCTTTTATGTCAATAACTGGGTGAATGAAACCAATTGGTTGCTCACCAGAGTTATTCTCCACACTAGTATTTACATACTGTGTGACAAGAGCGTGCTCGGTAATAGATATACATTACCGATCAACCAACCGAAAAAAACCAAGACCACGCTGGTGGAAAAAGCCCCAAAAAAAAGGAAGACAAAGGAGAACGAAAACGAGGAACAGGGCGAAAGGACGGAACTGGGAAAGGGACGAGAACAGACAACGAAAAAGATCCCCACCAGCAAGTACGCTCTTAACAACTAAACAAGGATAAGAAAAAGGGACTCTCTAATAACTAGCAGTAAGTGACTAATTGTGTTTTTAACCCAGGTTTACGTAGATTCATTAAATTAAGCTGGGTCAGACAACTTAGGCCTACATTGTGGCCTAAGACCCAGCATCAACTCATAGCTTAACAAAGGTAAAGGTAGATTGCCCTAACCTAGTTTGGTGAGGAATCCTACTGTGGACCTCAATTTATCTGCCCGCTCTGGACCATTTCCGGAATCTCTAGACTGACCCCTCAAGGCTAGACTTGATCTACTCTATAGTTAGACTGGAGAAATAAGGGGTGGGTTAATTGTGGACCAATTCATACAGAGCATTTTTCACATTGGTCGTCCGTGTGTGGGGAATTTACAAACCTTAACCTTACTTAACAAAAAAATTGCAGAATTAGGCTAAATGGTCTAGCCTAAGCCTAAGCCTAAGCCTAACCTAATCAAGCCTAATTAGGTCTACAACCTAGGGCCTAACTAGGAAACATTTACATTTAAGGAGTCTCATTCTCTTATAAGCTTAGACCTGAGTGACACATAAGTACTTGGGGGGGATTAAACCAAATTTAAACTTGACTGTTTTGTCTGTGCTCTCTCTTCTCTGGTAATTTCTTCTTGTCCTCTATTTCATTACGATCCCCAGTTAAACAATTTTGACTTAAACATGGACAGTGCGGAATTGAAAAAGTTAAAAAAGAAAAGGGGGGCAAAGTTGGGTGCTGTTACAAAGGCCAAGAACACTTTTAACAATATTACACAACCAGGTAAGGAAGATTTAGAGTGTGTAATTCTTAAATTGGAAACTAAAAAGAAGGAAATAATAGCCATTGATGAGAGTATTTCAGAGTTAGTTGAATCCGAAATGGCTGAAGAACAATTGATAGACCTTTACGCTGATAATGATGTTCAGGTAATCTCAATTGAACAGCAAATAAGGAGACTACCTAATTCTGATTTTAATCAAAGTAGAGCTAACCTTCAACAAAATTTAAGTGGCATGCTAAATCCTGAGTCACAAGAATTGAGGGATCAGTTACCCATTTTGCTAGTACCAACATTTGAAGGGGACACGGTACAATTCCCATCTTTCATTGACAAATTTGAGAGTTTAATAGGTAATAAACCTTATATTTCAACTGTTGATAAGTTTAGCTACTTAACTAGTTTCCTTAAAGGCCCAGCCTATAACCTGATAGCCTATTTACCAGCCGTAGGGAATTCATATGAAGTAGCTATTGATCTCTTAAAACGTAATGACATTAATAAAGATGAGATTGTATATGAATTATCTCAACAAATTTTTGATTTTGCACCCATAAGAGATAACCATAGTGATATGGAAAATTTTTATACAAAATTAGAAGCTATTATAGGACAACTGGTTAGCAATGAGATAGATATTAAAGCTTCATCTTGGATTATACAAGGCATAGTTCTTAGGTGCCTTCCTTTGAGGGTTAAAGATATTTTAGTTCTAAAGACGGGAGAAAATTATCCTAATCTTGAAGATATCAGAAAACACTTTCCCAATATCCTAACTAATTACAAATTGAGAAATATTCCAACACAAAATAAGACCCAGACTATGGATAAACCAAAGACTGTTCCCAGAGACCAACTAGCTACAGCCAAACAGACAAAACTTGATACTGTAGAATCAAATGTGACCAACTGTAATACACGAACACCTACATTACAGAACTTTAATGTAACTGGCCCAGAGCTGGGCATTTGCGGCATATTTTGCGGTACTACGGTACTTGCGGTACCACCGCACTACCACCCCGGGCCCCCATAACGCAGTACCGCAAAGGATCGCTGAAAGTACCGCAGTACCGCTACCGCATTCAAATTTCCGCGTACCGGTTTGGTACCGGTTTGGTAGTGCAGCAGTACCGCAGTACCGCAATATGCCGCAAGTGCCCAGCTCTGGCACTACATTGCAAATTTTGTGCAAGTAATGAACACAGTAGTACTGGGTGTGACAAATATTCAGACTTTAACCAAAGAGCTAAAAGATGTGAACAGTTGAAGCTATGTAAAAAGTGTACTGGCCAGGGACATTATAAGAAAGACTGTAAATCTAGGTTAAGATTCAAGTGTAAGTTTTGTAAAAGTTCACGACATGTCTCATCAATGTGTGATTCACCAAAGTGTCCAAACAATAGTACTCAAACTCAAAAGATACCTCCACCAAACAAAGGTAATCAAGAAAATGCCACTTTCATGGGACATTCTGTTTGCTCAAACAACGTAACAAGAAACACTGAGATTCTTTTACCAACTATTACTTTGGACTTAGTGAATAGTGAGGGTAGCACCACTCCAGTGAGATGTCTTATAGACTGTTGTTCTCAACAAACATTTGTTTCGCAAAATGTAGTTAATAAATTGGGTTTGACGCCAAACCCGAATGAACAAAACCTCAATATTGCATCCTTTGTTAAGGATAACTCGGACAAAAATAACTATAAGACAATTGACCTGGAACTACATTTAGAAAATAAATTAGAGAAAATTGAAGCAGTTATTATTTCTAAAGTAGGACAAAACAAACTGGTTATACCCAAACTAGAACAAACCATAAATCATTTGGGAAAACACTATAAAATAGCTGATAGACATATCACAAACAACACAGTAGCTAACATTGAAATGTTAATGGGGGCAGATTATATTAATCTTATTCATAAGGGCATAGTGAAGATAGGTAATGGTATAGCTATTCAGACTCCATCAGGGATAGCCCCTTTGGGTGACCTATCCAAAGACAACCTAGACCTAAACCAAAATAGTTCATGACTAACAAATACTATGTGGCTCAACTCAGTCCTACATAACACCTGTAAGAATAGCAACACTTTGAATAATATTATCTCAACTGAGAACATTAATTCATCACTATCAAATGAAACTCTGGATGAGGCAATTCAAACTTTATGGTTGCTAGAATCTGTGGGTATACATGACACAAATCAAACTTCAGAAGATCAGTTAATGGTAGAAAGATTTGAAGACACCATTCAGTGCAAAGACAATAGTTATTTTATTGAGTTACCTTGGAAAATAAATTGTCCAACTTTAAGAGATAATCTCAAAGTAGCTAAAGGACATTTATATAAAGTAATGAAAAAACTCAAACAAGATAATAATATTAAAAAGTACAGTGATGTCTTCAAAGAACAGCTACAGAAAGGCTTCATTGAAGAAGTAACAAATAACCCTTTTAAAAAACGGTTGTCATTATTTAACCCACAGGGGGGTTTATCGACAAGATGCCCCAACAACAAAACTCAGAGTAGTATATAACTGTAGCCTCAAAGACAGTGATAAATACAGTTTGAATGATTGCCTGATTGAGGGTCCTAATCTCATTTCTGACCTTGTGAAGATCTTACTGAGGTTCAGGTTAGATAAATATGCCGTACAAAGTGACATTTCAAAGGCATTTTTGAGAATAAATCTTAAAAATGAATATGATAAGAACCAACTTAGGTTCTTATGGTTCAAGGATCCATTTGATTTGAATAAAGGGTTCATAACCTATAGATTTAATGTTGTGTTGTTTGGAGCCAATTGCTCACCTAGCCTATTAGCATTGACAATTGGACATCATTTGAACCAGTTTAATAACTCTTTAACATTGAACTTCCTTAAGGAACATTTTTACGTAGACAATCTAATAGGCTCAACAACAACAAAATCTGAATTATCTGAAGTCTATGAACACTCTCAAAACATTATGCAACAAGGTAACTTTGAACTTAGAGAGTGGATTTCAAATGATGAGGATTTAAACAAAAAGATTTTAAAGGATAATAATGGTCTTACTGAGCCATCAGACAGAGTTAAAACTTTAGGTATGAACTGGTATTTGGATGCAACTTCTAACAATCATGATTCAATCTGTACTAAAGGTTTTAAACTTGATGAGGAAGCAAATACTAAAAGACAAATATTATCAGAGGCTTCCAAAATCTTTGATCCTATGGGTCTATTCCTGCCTTCAACAATAAAATCAAAGATTCTCCTCCAAGAAATTTGGAGGACAAATGTTGGGTGGGATGATCCAATAACAAATGAAAATAAAAAATCTTGGAAGAAGTTAGCTGCTGATTTAACAAAAGTGCAGAACATTAAAATTCAAAGGTGCTGTGGGTTTAGGGATAAGCCCCAGAGACTTCATGTGTTTGCTGATGCAAGCACACAAGCTTATGGGTGCTGTGCGTATCTTGTAAGTCCTACAGAAAGTCATCTAATTTATGCAAAAGGGAAAGTTGCACCTCTCAAACCTACCCGAACCATACCTCAATTGGAACTATTGGCTGCTGCATTAGCCATTAAAACCATTTCATTGCTTAAGGATGCTTACCATGATGTGAACATAACTGATATCCACATCTGGCTTGACAGTCAGATTTGTCTTGCCTGGATACGGAATGATAGCATTAATAGTAAGAATATCTTTGTAAGAAATAGGCTAAAAGAAATAGCTGAAGCTAATGAAAGCCTACAAGTAAACTTTCACTATGTTCCAACTAAACAAAATCCAGCAGACTTTCTGACCAGAGGTTTATCCTACAAGTTGTTGAAGTCAAACAAAACTTGGTTTATGGGACCTAAGTGGCTCTGTAATACAGACCAATGGCCTGTGGAACAAGTTAACTTGACATTAAATTTAATCTTTTCAAATGAAAAGGTTGAACCAATCACTAATTATGAACGTTATTCTGATTTCAGTAAACTTGTCAGGGTCACAGCCTACTGTTTGAGGTTTGCTCACAACTGTTTAACTACAATTAACAAACAGCTAAATAAAAACAATCATAATTATACAGAAGTTGCAACCAAGTACTGGATAGGCCATGCACAACAAAAAGAGTACAATAAAGAGTTAGAATTCTTAACTAATGGGAAACAAACAAAAGAACCTGTACCATCAGTAGTTGTGGATCTAAACTTGTTCAGAGATGAGGAAGGCCTTCTAAGGTGTAAAGGGAGATTAGACAAATCAAAACTGTCATACAAAAGCAAACATCCAATCCTTTTACCTAGATTTAGCTATTTGACAACATTAATCATCAGAAAAACACACAATGATGTATATCATATGGGGGTACCACAGACACTAACTACATTAAGAAAAAACTTATTGGATACCCAAGGGAAGGATCACTGTTAAAACAGTCCTGAGTGAGTGTGTCACATTAGGCGTATTCATGCTAGGCCCTATAGGAAACCAAATCCTCCTGCTTTGCCCAGAGACGAGAGTTACTCTCAACAGACCCTTTGAGACTGTAGCATTGACTATACAGGAGCATTGACTGTAGGGTGGTTGACACTGAACAAAAAATGTACATTGTACTGTTTACATGTGCTGCCCACGAGCTGTTTATCTGGATGTTGTGGAGGACCTTACAGCAGAAATTTTGTTGCTGTCTTTAAGAGATTCTGTGCACGACATTCAGTACCAAAGACAGTTTGGACTGACAATGCTACATATTTCGAGGCTGGTGAACAAGTCATCCCGACTTGTTAAGCGATGAACTCACACAATTATATATACAAAATTCAAACATAAAGTGGAAGTATATTCCGGTTGCCTCTCCTTGGTATGGTTCTATCTGGGAGAGGAATATACAAACAGTAAAGAATTGCTTGAAGAAAGCAATTGGCAAAAAACAGATACACTTATTTGAGTTGCTCACTCTCCTGGCTGAGATTGAGAACATCATTAACAATAGACCACTCACTTATGTGAGTGACAACATTAATGACCCGGAACCATTAACTCCAAATCATTTGATTCGGGGAGAACAAGTTAGTCTCCTGCCGGACTACAATATAGACTCTTCAGAAGACCCAAACTGGACTCAACGACATGATGAGCTCCAGACTAAGTTACAGCATTTAACTAGAGTTAAAGCTCATTTCATTAAACAGTGGAAAACTGAGTACTTGATGGGTCTAAGGGAGAGACATAAACAAATGACTAAGAAGGATTGGTCTGACACAATTAAGGTAGGGGACCTTGTTCTCATACATGACAGTACTCCAAGACAATACTGGCCTCTGGCTAGAGTTTCAGAACTCAGACCAGGGGCAGACAGGGTAACAAGAGTGGTCAAATTAAGGACTTCAACGGGTGACACAACAAGAGACATTTCTCTTTTGTACCCTTTAGAGTCTGGACCCAAAACAATGGACTTTGGAGAACCTTCTCCACTGACAGTAACAACTGGAGACACTGAACTTCCAGTAACTATTCCTTTGACAGTAGGAGTGGTAACGCATCTTACTACAACATTGACAGACACAAGACCTCAGCGACAAACAGCATTAAAGGCGCGACTATTTTTACAACAAAAAATAGATGCTGGGGAATTGTAATTTTATCTTCTAACTTTCATTTTTTCTTTTCTTATGGTAAAGACCATAGACAGTTTCATCCTATGGATGTATATTTTCTCTTCTAATTAAATGCTACACCTTCTCCATGAGAAGGTGAGGATAGGCACTGTTAATCAGATTAACAGGCATTTACAGTCAAATAGTTAGCTAGTCTACACTCAGACATAAAAATTGGTGACAATGACACCAAAATTTTTATCTCCCGGGGCCCCCAGTATATGGAAAACTGATGA
Organism: Bathynomus jamesi; assembly: GCA_023014485.1. Classification (NCBI taxonomy): domain Eukaryota; kingdom Metazoa; phylum Arthropoda; class Malacostraca; order Isopoda; family Cirolanidae; genus Bathynomus; species Bathynomus jamesi. The sequence continues at coordinate 96,074 of JAJOZX010011060.1, read as the reverse complement.
GTGGGTAGTTGGGAGGTAACGAAAATGGTTCACTGAGTAGGTAGGTAGTTAATCTAACAATTATTAAATTCCTTTTATGTCAATAACTGGGTGAATGAAACCAATTGGTTGCTCACCAGAGTTATTCTCTACACTAGTATTTACATACTGTGTGACAAGAGCGTGCTCGGTAATAGATATACATTACCGATCAACCAACCGAAAAAAACCAAGACCACGCTGGTGGAAAAAGCCCCGAAAAAAAGGAAGACAAAGGAGAACGAAAACGAGGAACAGGGCGAAAGGACGGAACTGGGGAAGGGACGAGAACAGACAACGAAAAAGATCCCCACCAGCAAGTACGCTCTTAACAACTAAACAAGGATAAGAAAAAGGGACTCTCTAATAACTAGCAGTAAGTGACTAATTGTGTTTTTAACCCAGGTTTACGTAGATTCATTAAATTAAGCTGGGTCAGACAACTTAGGCCTACATTGTGGCCTAAGACCCAGCATCAACTCATAGCTTAACAAAGGTAAAGGTAGATTGCCCTAACCTAGTTTGGTGAGGAATCCTACTGTGGACCTCAATTTATCTGCCCGCTCTGGACCATTTCCGGAATCTCTAGACTGACCCCTCTAGGCTAGACTTGATCTACTCTATAGTTAGACTGGAGAAATAAGGGGTGGGTTAATTGTGGACCAATTCATACAGAGCATTTTTCACAATAGCATGTAATTACTTTATTTAACGTATCCCATTAGGGTATATCTTAGGGTTAGGTTGGTTTCCGAAAATAAATAAAGTAATTACATGCTATAATTAAAGGTTTTACATCGATTGTGAAGTCAATTTCATAAAATTGATGTGAGGGGGATGTTGTATACAATTATCCCATATATATATATATATATATATATATATATATATATATATATATATATATATATACCGATGTCATCCTGATGCCGGAGTAATCATAAATGGCAACCCAGATACCCAAAGGCCAATGGATTCGAACCCCGCCAACAAATTGGCGTTCCACCTAAAACACACACTGCCATTATATATATATATATATATAGCGGATCGACAACAAATAGACCAACAAATAGACAGATCCTTTACTTCCACGCTATCATCAAAGAACTTGGAAAACACACGTGGGCAAGGAGTCAAACAATGGAGAGTCTGTTTCTTCCCCCAGGGCGCGAACGCAAATCCTTATCAACTAAAGGACGCGCTCACAAAGCGTCTTCTTAAGATTTGGTGTGAAGTTCTACGTCACAGGAACTACGTATAAAAGCGAGCACCCACTCTCACTCCTTCTCACTTCGTTAGCGCTTCCATTTCGTTCGACTACTCTCTACGTGGTCACCCCTCATCAGCTTTAACCGGCTCAAGACCAAGGCTCACTTCAACACCACATTCAAGAAACGAATCATCATTGGAAGTGATCCACCAATACTGCCGCAGCAAACCCCAACGGCATCAGGAATTCCCCTTGGTCTCTTCATTACCGCATAAACCGGTTATCAAGCATCTTCGAGAGCACCGGCAAGGTTGCAACGCTATGAGAAGCATCCTCAAGGTGGACACATTGCGTGACTCGACGGCGAAAGCTACAAGCCCAAATCACTCCACAACTGGTCCGCTTTTACTGCTTTACGAAGAACGGTCGTCTACGAGACTCCATTAGGCCCATCATACCTTGACCTACGGAACAAACTTCCAAGAGACAACCACAACCGGGCCTACATCTCTTCGCAAAAAGGCCTGATCCACGACGCGACCAACGCGTGAGCGACCAGCTTCCAGAGGACGATCAACGACACTCACGGTATTAGTTTCCTTCTCAACACTCCTTCCACAGCGTAACATCGTCCGGGTAAGCTAAGTACATCATATTCTAAGTACTCTTGAAGCCTACATTCGCCTACCGCCGAACAGCAGGCTACTCTCCCAAAGTGAGTAATTAACGTTCCAATTGACTCCCGTTAATAACGCAGTAGACCATTTTCCTAATTCAAGTGTCCTTCAGAACCCGTAATTCACATCATCCGCTGTTGTGTTCACTATTGTATTTGTGCGATAAATAAGTTCTCTACTGCAGGCCTAATTCATATACAGTGTGTATTTCCCTCAACTATCCTTTGGCCTATCCCAAACGCACGGGCATTCTTTATATCATTGCTAGGCCCATTCAATCATCTAGCCTACTTAATCAGAGTGTCATGTTTTCCATTAAATGTACCAAACGCACGTGCATTCTTTATATCATTTACTAGGCCCATTCAATGTTCTATGTTGCATGTCATTTACATACCATCGATGAGTATTATTTATACGTGTCAATTAAGCTATTAACATTTCATCTTATTAGCTAGGTCTATGTTATAAGCGTAACGTAAACTATCAATTCATTACTGTCAATTCTTTGTTATACCACAGTGAATAAATAACGGCTTTATTTTCACAATAAAATAAAGTACCGAGACTTATTCTATTCAGTGTACCAAAACGTACGCGCTTTCTGTGTCATCAATAGGCCTCTTTCACAGATCATTTATGCATAATCTGTAGCTTCCCTAATCGGTGTATTACATAACCAATTTGATTTGTTATATTATTACGTGCATGCATTATTTTTGTATTCACTGGGCCTCATATTTCAGGTTGTGTCCCATTTTGTACACCATTAAGCCTCACATAAACGAGCGCATTTCAAAGGTCATTATCGAATTGTTAAGCTTTCTAGTCAGTCTTTCCATTGTATTTTCACTGTGAAAATTAATATAAATATTTTCTTAATTAAACTACAAAAAACAATATAAGGTGTCTTTTATAACCTTAACATTAATTTGCTTGGGTGTAAACCAAGATGGTGACCTCGCTGCCATTTCGGTCACTTCCAATAGTATGGTGGACCTAATCAAATAACCATTCATTCCAATCGGTGATACTGTATAACAATATAAATTATTTAACCCAGCCTTTCATTAATAAGCAATCAGTCATTGCACCAATTAATCATTGCATACAATTAAATCATTATCACCTTAAACGGCCAAAACTAGGTCCACTATATATATATATATATAATGGCAGTCTGTGTTTTAGGTGGAACGCCAATTTGTTGGCGGGGTTCGAATTCATTGGCCTTTAGGTATCTGGGTTGCCATTTATGATTACTCGGGCATCAGGATGACATCGGTGCTTGGGTTGGTAAGCCGCTTGAAGGGATGAATAATGGGCGATCGGCTCACATAACACTTTATTATGATAAATAATGGGAGTAAATCAGGGGCGCATTTACAGTGTGCGGGGCCTTGGGCAAACTATTTTTCGGGATGTATTATTTTAGTGTGTTAATGAATGACAATATTTTGTAATGCACATAAGATATATTTTTTTAACACACACAAAACACACATGCGGAAGCCATTCAGCTTATTAATGTGATATTAAAGACTATAACTTAACTATGTACACATACAGTGTATACAGCTACACAGTTGTAATGCACTTAATAAACATCTACACAGTTATTGTAATGCACTTAATAAACATCTACACAGTTATTGTAATGCACTTAATAAACATCTACACAGTTATTGTAATGCACTTAATAAACATCTACACAGTTATTGTAATGCACTTAATAAACATCTACACAGTTATTGTAATGCACTTAATAAACGTCTACACAGTTATTGTAATGCACTTAATGAACGTCTGCACAGTTATTGTAATGCACTTAATGAACGTCTGCACAGTTATTGTAATGCACTTAATGAACGTCTACACAGTTATTGTAATGCACTTCATGAACATCTACACAGTTATTGTAATGCACTTCATGAACGTCTACACAGTTATTGTGATGCACTTAATAAACAGCTAAACTGTACAGCTTACTGTACTGTAGATAGAGTGTAGATTTGTAATGAATATTACATAGGACGCTTCCTGGCTTTTTGTTTGGAAAACGGCGTGATTGTGTCCTCGAAACTCACCGACTTCAACACCCTATGCTCTATACTCAACAACGCCAGGGACGAAAGGCGCTCCTGGCCCATTGTGGAGCGAAGGTAATTTTTGATTAGTTTGAGTTTCGAGAATGAACGTTCACCAGAACAGTTCGTGACAAACATACACAGGTATATTCTCATTGCTATTTCAATGTTTGGGAATGTTCCTTTCAGTTCGTTTGTGTTCATATGCCGATAAAATCTGTTGCACATGTCTTCACGTTCCGTCTGGGATTCTGTTTCACTTTCGGTGAGTTTCATTAGGGCAGCGAACTGCACAACTTCTGTTACCAGCTCTTTCTCCAGATCAGCCGGATAGCATTCTACTAGATGTTCAGCTGACCGTCGAAGACTGTCGATGTCCAGGACTAGAAGGAAATCCAAAAATCCAAATCTTTTCTGCAGGACAGCGTACGCTTCTAGACGAGTGTTCAGAGTGGTACATAGCTTATCAATTATCGGTAGAAATGCAGTGGTCCGAAATGAATCTCTTGGTGCCAGGTTCGTATCTTTGGCAGTTCCGATTTCGTCATGATGGCGCTTTCTCTTCTTTGTGCGTTGAGTCGATTCTTTGTATACTCGATGACCACACTTTCCGATGCTCTGGTCCTCGAATTCGTCAAATCTTGATGTGAGATCTTCAACAAATTGCAGTAGTGATTTGAGCAAGAGGGTGGCTGAGTCTAACGACATTCTTTGTTTTTGCAGGGATGCATTCGTTTTTTGAAATCGTTCGAGAATAGTGTTCCATAAAACCAATAAAATGGCTGTTTCGAGTTGTTGAAGCTGTTTAGACAACCCCTTGGTTTCGATCCTGGCTTCCGCAGTTTGGCTGGTATCTGCTGCTAGCTCATCCAGTACCACGATATTCTCGGCGTAGCCTTCGGTTAAAGATTGGACGGCATCTGATCTGGCTGACCAGCGGGTATCGGAGAGACCTTTGTCGACCTTTAGTTTCTCACTACGGGAACTACTATCGAGAACCTCTGCATGTCGACGCCATCGGTATGTCGAGGAGACGAGAAACGTGTAGACATTCTGAATGAGCATAAACAATTCAACGGCTGCTGTGCAACTGTCCACTGCTGATTTACCAACAAGATTTAGTGAGAGGCACATGCATGGCACAAACTCAGCATACGGAGATTTTGACTTGATGTGGCTCTTTACGCCATTGTATTTCCGTGCCATATTGCTTGCGTTATCATAAGACTGTCCTCTGCAGTCTCCAATTCGAATGCCATGCGTCTCCAGAAAGTTGAGGACCACGTCGGCGATTCCTTTCCCTGTATGTGTTCATAGGTATGAACTGTAGAAATCGCTCGACGGACCCAGACTCAACCACATATCGGACGGTGAAGCACAGTTGATCAGTGTGGGAAACATCAGGCGTAGAGTCGACGGATAGAGAGTAGTATTTTGACTGCTGGATTTCTCGGATAATCGTCTGAAGTACTTCATCGGCCATCAACAGTATGAGTTCCTCGCAAATGAAATGAGAGATACGAGGTGTGTCCGCTACCTTTGTTGGCATGCTCGTTTATATGGCAGCTAGAAAACTGTCATACTTACTTAAAAGTTCCAACATTCCGTAATAGTTGCCGTTGTTTGGTGAACCGAAACGGGAGTCGTGTCCACGAATTGCTAGTCCTCGTAACGTGATATACTTGATAACGTCGACACAGCGCCGCAAAACTTCCTGCCAGTAGTTGCACTCCTTTGCAAACTGGTTCACCAGTTTCGAATCAACACGGCCGGAGACAGACTTTCTAACCAAGATGTGATAGCGTGGGGTAGACACCCCAGTTAGGTTACTTAGGTTCTAGCAAACAATCAAAGCACTTACCGGTGCGTTGAATTAGGTATTCCTTGAAGCCTACCGTTTTATTCCTGTGTCCCAAAACAGCCTACCTAACTCTCTCTTACATTACCAATTTAGAACTATAGACATTACCCTAACTATACTTAAGTACGAACAACTTCCTACCCGATTTGTTACCTTAGATTCATCACCTAATTATACTCAGCACCAAAGATTAGGTCAGATAGGAAAAAACATGTCTAGGCCAGACCAAAGCAATACGAACAGCCGCGTTGGTTCGTTTATGACTTGCTCTTGCCATTCAGCTTAGATTTAGTGATATTTACCCTTTAGTGACTTTTAGACTATATACATATATATATACATACACGTCACCTCACTCCTCCCCTACAAGTTTAGTCTGTCAGGGGGATGAGGGACCCTAGACGACCTGCAGAGCGGGGTTGATGTAGTAGGATTAGGTGCAACCTGTATAGGCGGGCAAGTTGAACCATTTTCCGGAGGATCAGTTCTCTCTTCCCGAAGACTCTGGTCCTTCTGCACTTCACGTTCCCATATCTGGTCCTGATGGCGTTTAATAGAACGACCATCTTCTAGTTGGCACTTGAAGGAAACAGGGCCCGTTCTCTCCTGCACAGTTGCAGGAACCCATTTTGGTCCAGCCCCATAGTTGCGAATCACAACTGGATCATTAGGTTTCGCTTCTAGAACTCTCCCTCTTTTAGTGTCGTGGTACAACTTCTGTTTTTCCTGATGGCGTAAAACTCGTTGTTGTAACGTTTCGTTTGGACGTAACAAATCGAAAACTGAACGAATTCCCCGGCCAATCAGAAGTTTAGAGGGAGACACCCCCGTCGTGGTGTGTGGTGTTATTCGATATTTAAACAAAAATTTATCCAACACCACTTGCATTTCCTCCCCACGAGAATGACGCAAGGCCGACTTGAAAGTACGGACCATGTTTTCCGCGAGACCGTTAGTAGACGGGTGGAAAACACTAGACCGGACATGTCTAATGCCATTTAGGTGGACGAAGGAACGAAATTCCTCACTGGTAAAACAAGTACCATTGTCGGAAACCAGGACTACGGGTAAACCATCGAGCGAAAACTGAACGGAGTAAGCGAATAGTAACACCCGAAGTCGTGGAAGTGGTTGGAAAAATTTCCACCCACTTAGAGTAGGCGTCCACAATGACTAGGAAATAAGTATTATTTATAGGACCTGCATAGTCAACATGGATCCTATGCCACGGTATAATAGGCCATTCCCAAGGATGAAGTGGACTTTTCCTTGGGAGATCTCTGTTCTCTAGGCAGCTTTGACAGGAACGAACCAATGATTCGAGTTCTCCATCTAAACCAGGCCACCAGAAATAAGCTCTCGCCAGCTCTTTCATTTTTGTTGCGCCCATGTGTTCAGCGTGAAGTTCCTTCACTAAATTCGACCTGCCTTTATTTGGAATAATCACTCTGTGGCCCCATAAGAGACAGCCATTTTGAATAGAGAGGCCAGACTGACGCTGATAAAAAGGCTGTAATTCACTCTCAACCTTAGTAGGCCAACCAACTGAGCAGAAATGGATGACCCTAGACAGAATAGGGTCTGATTTTGTCCACTGCTCTATTTGTACTGCAGATACTGGAGTGGATTCCAAAAACTCCACCAAGTGAACCCATTCTGTAGGTATAGGTACACAATCATTTGGATTTTCTAAGGGCAACCTACTTAGCGCATCAGCCGTACCTAGAAGTTTACCTGACCGATGTACTAAGTCAAATTTATAGGCTTGTAGAATCAGTGCCCATCGTTGAATCCTACCTGAGGCCATAACTGGAATATTTTTATTAGGTGAAAATAAACCTAAAAGAGGCTTATGGTCAGTAATTAGTTTAAATTCATGACCCCATAGATAGAAATGAATTTTTTTTACTGCAAATACTAAGGCTAATGATTCACGTTCCACTTGTGCATATCGTCTTTCCGTCTCGGTTAGTGTTCTAGAAGCAAAACAGATAGGCCTATCTACACCATCAATGTGGTGAGATAACACTGCCCCAATTCCATAAGAACTGCTGTCTGCTGAAACTACGAGAGGAAGTTTAGGATCATAATGCACTAGGAGAGTGGACTTTAGTAGTACGTCCTTGGAAGCCTCAAATGCTTCCTTTTGAGTTTTCTCCCATCTCCACTGTTCCCCAGATCGTAATAGCTTATTTAGGGGTTCAAGGAAAGTCGATGCATTAGGCAAAAATTTCCTATAAAAGTTTAGGAGACCTAAATAAGCTTGTAACTGTGTGATGTTTTGTGGAGGTGGTGCCTTTTCTATTGCTTCTAGTTTATCTACCGTTGGATGAATGCCTGAGGCATCTATGCGGAACCCTAAATATGAAACCTCGTTAGTGACCCATGAACACTTTTCTCTCTTTAGCTTAAGTCCAGCATCCCGGAGTCTTTTTAGAACCGTGGTTAATCTAGTTAAGTGTTCTTTTTTAGTCGAACCTGAAATGAGGACATCATCTAGAAAGCAAAGTACCCCTGGAATGTGACCTAGAACTTGGTCCATTGTCCTCTGAAAAATACCCGGAGCCGATGCTATTCCATAGCATAGCCTATTGTACTTATATAGGCCTCGGTGCGTATTTATGATAGTTAATTCTTTAGAGTTTTCATCTAAACTTAGTTGAGCATAGGCTTGGGACATATCGAGTTTTGTGAAATATTTACCCCCAGCAAGAGAGCTAAATAATTCCTCAGGCTTGGGTATAGGATAGCAATCTAGAAGGACGGCTCTATTTGCTGTTAAACGGTAATCCCCACATAACCGCACGGACTTGTCCGGTTTTATTACAGGAACTACTGGGGCAGCCCACTTAGCGTGTGTGACTGGTTCAATAATTTAATCTTTTAGCAGCCTGTCAATTTCTAAATCCACCTTCTCCCGCAGTGCATGCGCAATTGAACGAGCCTTACAAAATTTCGGAGTTACATTAGGGTCTACTTCTATGCAGACCTGATGGCCCTTTAGGTTGCCTACTTCAGGCCCAAAAATAGAAGAAAACTCCCTTAACAATGAGTCTATGTCAGATGGATATGAGAGTGTATGCACATCTGCCTGACCCCTTGGCAAGATTTTGTCAATTGGCATTTTCAAAGCATCAATCCAATCACGGCCTAGTAGAGTAGGCCCTTGCTCATCCACCACTAAAAGGGTTAAAGGATGAGACAAAGTTTTCTGGTTGAGTGTAACTGTGACGTATGCTTCTCCACAAATAGGTATTTGTATGTCTCCATATTTTTTTAAAATCGTTTTAGATGCATGTAGTTTAGGTGTGTTTTTGAAAATCTTATCAAAAACTACCTTGGACATGACCGTCCGGGCAGCACCCGTATCCAATTCTAGAGGAACTGTAATTCCATTTAGGCCTACCTCTACAATATATGGGCCTGTATTTTTCCCACTTTGCTGCTCATAGAATAGGTACTCCACTCCAATGTTCGAAGTATTTCCCCTTTGAGGATTTTACTAGAAATGTTAAAATTAGAATTTTCACCCTTTGTTTTCTTTGAAAAACACACTTTAGCTATGTGGCCTATTTTACTACAGTTTCGGCAAACTGCTTCTTTAAAAGGGCAATCTTTCTTCCAATGGTGTTTTCCACACCCTGTACATGGCTAGGAAGGCTTAGTAGAATTAGTAGGCTTAGTCGTATTCGCCTCATACCTTTTATTTGCCTGTCTAGTAGGCTCGTTAGGTCTGCCAGGCCTCGAAGATTTAAAGCTATTTACATGTTGGGCTTTACTACTATGATTGCCAAAAGCTCTAACATCTTTAGCAGCTGCTTCTCTAGCCGTAGCTATTTCTACAGCCTGACTAAAAGTTAGGTCCTGTATGGCTAATAGGGCTCTCTGGGTAGACTCCTCTTTGAGACCCATTACAAACCTATCTCTTAGCATTTCATCTAATTTGTCCCCAAATTTACACGTACGGCTATGGCTTTTTATTCCTGCAACAAACTCTGCAATGCTTTCATTTCCCGTCTGATGCCTTGAATAAAATTTGAAACGTTCATAGATGAGAACTACTCGGGGTTTGTAGTGATCGGTTAGGGCCTGTACCAATTCATTATAGGTGCAAGTTTCCGGTGCTTTAGGAGAAACTAGGTCCATAACTAAACCAAACGTTTTAGGGCCTATTATAGTTAAAAAGGTAGGTACTTTCTTAGCATCCGGAATGGAATTTGCCTCGAAAAACAACCTCACCCTAGTGGCATAAGCTTCGAAGTCCTCCCCATTGTCTTCGTAGGGGCTTATATGGCCAATCACCGACATGCTAGAGCAAAACCGAATTTAGGCCAAATCACGTGAAGTAGGTTAGGTTAGGTTTAAATTTGGTCTAGTTACTCCCCAGTTAGGGCTGAATAGTGAATTTTATTAGAGTTAGGGCTGAGTAGTAATTAGTTTTAGAGTTAGGACTGAGTAGTAATTAGTTTTAGAGTTAGGGCTGAGTAGGAATTAGTTTTAGAGTTAGGGCTGAGTAGGAATTAGTTTTAGAGTTAGGGCTGAGTAGGAATTAGTTTTAGAGTTAGGGCGGCGGGACCTACGCTATAGTACGGTAGCTTACCCACACACAAACAAACCAAATCGGACGACCCACTAGGCTACATCCAATTTTCCAAACAACCACTTGAACCCAATAAGCCAAATTAACCCAATGAGCCAAATTTAACCCAATGAACAAAATTTAACGAAATGAGCCAAATCCCATCCTCGTCGCCAAATGTGATAGCGTGGGGTAGACACCCCAGTTAGGTTACTTAGGTTCTAGCAAAAAATCAAAAGCACTTACCGGTGCGTTGAATTAGGTATTCCTTGAAGCCTACCGTTTTATTCCTGTGTCCCACAAACAGCCTACCTAACTCTCTCTTACATTACCAATTTAGAAACTATAGACATTACCCCTAACTATACTTAAGTACGAACAACTTCCTACCCGATTTGTCACCTTAGATTCATCACCTAATTATACTCAGCACCAAAGATTAGGTCAGATAGGAAAAATATGTCTAGGCCAGACCAAAGCAATACGAACAGCCGCGTTGGTTCGTTTATGACTTGCTCTTGCCATTCAGCTTAGATTTAGTGATATTTACCCTTTAGTGACTTTTAGACTATATACATATATATACATACACGTCACCTCACAAGAAATATCTCATCGACTCCATATGTTGCTCACATTTTCCGTGTGCTTCGACCGATTGTCTACCATGCTTCCAGTCGTTGAACCCGATTGTGAACTTGCTGTCCGCCCTCGACATTAATTTACAGACAAAACAGTAAACACAGCCTGTGGACTCAGACTAGCACAGCCATGACACCTTAATCCTCTCATTCGTCAGGCTATGTTTCTTAACGAATAATGTCTTCGTACATCGGCGTGTTGTACCACTTTCAGTAGTTGAAGAGTTACTGAAGTCGCTGTCATAATTTTGGCAATCTGATGTTCCCCGCTCTATCCAGAACTCTCTAAAGTCATCGGTCAACACTTGTGGCCACAAACTAATGTCATTAATTGCATGTCCTGAAGCTGGTGGGCCTGCTGAACGCACTGACGTAGACGCGTCTTCTGAAGACGCAGCTGCTGATGTAGCGGAGGCAACTGGTGGGCCTACTGAAGGGGTTGACGTAGACGAGTCTCCTGAAAATGCAGCTGCTGAAGTAGTGGAGGCAGCTGCTGCGCTTGCTGAACGCACTGACGTAGACGCGTCTTCTGAAAACGCAGCTGCTGAAGTAGCGGAGGCAGCTGGTGGGCCTGCTGAAGGGGCTGACTTAGTTGCTGATGATTTAATCCAATTAGTCAGTTTCGGCTACGTCGTAAGAAACTCTTCTCTGCGCTTCTTATCCTTACGCTTTTCACTACCGGGTTTATATTTCCTCCTTCGATCCCGGTCACGGCTCGTTTCCATGTTGTACGTATTACAATGCCAACAATAAAAACATAAATCATGAATCTGCAACAGAAACAACAACAAGTAAGTTAGTAACAACATTAGAAATGAGTAACACTAACAAGAACAACAAATTAAACACCATCAAAGCGGATATTAGAATGCTGATGGCATGCCGCCTGCCGGAAAAAGTAAAACTCGTCGCAGATGGCAAATACGTGACGTTTAATTTTTTCAATTGAAATTTGCGGGGCCCATCGGGCGCGGGGCCTTGGACATTTGCCCGGTGCGCTACCCCTAAATGCGGCCCTGCCAATGACTTTACATCATATTTTCATTGAGTACCCAGTGTTTGAGAGAGATCGGTTTCCTTTCATTGAATATTGCAGAACAAATAACCGGAATTTGTCACTTCTTATCCTCCAGTCGGAGGACTTTCCTCTTAAAATAATACTAACCTTCCTTCGTATTACCAACTTTTATGATAGCATTTGATCCATGCAGTGCTACCTTTGTATATATTTTTCAATGTGGTATTGTGTTGCTATGATAGGTTAATGTTATTGATCATGAATAATATACCCGTGATTGTCATTTCTCCTAATAGATAGTGCAATAGTCGTTAGTTTATACCCTCATAATTTCACCTCATTAGTTAGCTTACTTACAGGCTATATCTTCATTCTGTCCTTGAGTGTTCTGGAAATAGGCCCAGAAGTGAAGATGGAGGTGGCTTCCGTAATATCCTTTTTCATCTCGTAGTTCATGCTCTCATTATTCACAAAATCTCTAGACACTTATAACTTAGTATAATACATGTATGTGTGTGTGCGAATGATCCTTCGTGGTTGGCTGCGCAGAAAACAGACTAATTGAATTGAATTGATTTTACTACTTGAACTTACCCACGCTCTCTGCATAACCAATTTTTGCCGTCAGGCATAAACCCGTGCGGTAGGCCGGTTCATCTACTCCCATTTATCACAGAGACCTTGAAGCATGAAAATCCGTGAGATTTCTCATTCTCCCATGATTTTTTTATTATTATTATTATTATTATTATTATTATTATTATTAGACTTAAAATCCGTGAGTCTCACGGAAAATCCGTGAGAGTTGACATGTCTGTTATCATAGAATAAAGTATAATGTAAGCCTTCATTCATTGTTCACCCTTTTACGGCTTACTACCCCAAAGCATCGAAGCCATCCTGATGCCCTAGTGAGTTAGAGGGCCATAGATATACCCCCTCGGCCGGTGGAAAAAAGAACCCACAGCACCAACTATATAATATTGGTGTCAGCATTGACGCCACGACACCAACCATATAATATATATATATATATATATATATATATTATATGTAGACTGGGTATCTGCATCCGCACCATTTTTAACATCCGCATCCGCACTTCTGACTGCCGATGTTATGCGGATATTACCTCTAATAAATTATGCAATTTACAATTAAATTAGCTTATAAAGTAGCTTCTAAGGCCCAGTCATGCACATTTCATGTAAAGTATTAAAATTATTAATGAACAAACAAATGTATAAACCTCAAAATATAAATACCATTAAATCAACAAACACTGCCTGTGCCGCTGTGTGTACTCCACTGTGGCTGAAACTCTTGAGAAAGTTATTATTTTTATCATAGTGAAAACATTAATATTAATTTTAATTCTTATGCACTGCCTGCCATAATAGTAATATCACGAAATTTGAAATATTATGTCATATATTCATAATTCTATATTATATTAATAGTTTAACTAAATATCCGCATCCGCGGATATTGAAATTAAAAACCGTATCCGTATCCGCAGATGTTGAAAAACTGACAGACCGTGTGTGTGTCATAAAAAACCTCAGGGAACCATTCTGAGTTTATTCCCATATATATATATATATATAATTTAGTGGTGGACCGGATGTCAGTTTTTCAACATCTGCGGATACGGATACGGTTTTTAATTTCAATATCCGCGGATGCGGATATTTAGTTAAACTATTAATATAATATAGAATTATGAATATATATATATATATATATATTATATATATATATATATGAAAATTATTTCACGAAAGTAATACGTGAATAATATTTATAACCACGAAGAAAAAAGGAAACAGAATGGTGTTCCTGAGAATGTCATTTGGCGAAAGAGCTTGAGCACCATTCTGCGCTTCCTTTTTCCTTCGTGGGTATTTTCATTATACAGTATATTATTATATATATATATATATATATTATATATATATATATATATATATATATATATATATATAATAATGAAGATGAGCATCAGAGGCAAAGCCCATCCTTCAAACTTTAATTACACTGTGTAACACTGATTCTGTTTATATAGAATTTTTTGTTTTTTTATATGCATTTGTGGGTGCTGAGTCCAAATCTGGCCTTGGTTTGTGTGTATCATCAATGGTTTCAGAGATAATCCACTTTTCATGTTTTACCAGTATAATATTATTATGGGCGCAGCAATATCAGAATAATCAGGAATTGTTGAGAACAATCCGGATGTTCGTTGACAGTTTCTTGCTCTAGAAATTGCCCGAAACTTCCACTGTGCTATATAAAGATGTCAATGGCTCTCTCTGTTATTGCAGCGAGGTTAATGGTCTATTCACAGCTATTGGGTTAACACATATACCCTCAGAGTGGCGCCTGTTTATTGACAGTTCAACTCGGAGTTTAAAAGCTGGTCTACTCCACAATGGGAACAAATGTCCATCTATACCAGTTGCACATTCTGTTCACATGAAAGAGGACTATGAAAATGTCAAACAACTGCTCGCTCAAATCAGGTATGAACAATATAACTGGGACGTGTGTAGTGATTTCAAAATGATTGGTTTCCTGTTAGGTTTACAAGGAGGGTTTACTAAATATTCATGTTTTCTTTGCCTGTGGGATAGCAGGGCTTCAACTGAGCACTATAAAACAGTTCAGTGGAGAGGGCCATTCATTATGCAACTACAAAGTGTGAGGAAATGGACATTTCTATGGAGAGAAGAGGGAGAGTAAAGCTCCGAAAAAGGATGCCAGGAGAGATGGCAAAGGATGCTGGTCTCACATTGCCAGATGAAGTAAAAAGGGCTATGTTTGAATGTCTTAATCACTTTCATCAAGAATTGGAGATTCGTTCTAAGGCAATGGATCAAATTCTGTCAATCTTCGCTGTTATTCAGCCAAACACTTTGGTTGTTGCAACAGAAAAAGAACTTCGGAAGTACATTCCAAATTTGACTCAGATTTTCGATGAATTCTCTGATGAAGATATCAGTGTGGAAATTGGACGACTTCGGAGGCATTTGGAAGCTGCCAAAATCAGCGTTGAAGAGGCAAAGAAATGGACAGCATTGCAGTTTCTGGAGTTTATTGTGAAATGGGATTTTCGTGAATCTTTGCCAAGCTTGTCACTGTGTTTGAGATTCTTTTTGACTGTCTGTGTGTCTATTGCTTCACGTGAAAGAAGTTTTTCCAAATTGAATTGATAAATTTCTTTCGCTCGACCATGAGTCAGAAAAGATTGATAAATCTGGCTTTACTTTCAACTGAACATGAATATGCAAAGAAGATGAATTTTGATGAGGTCATTGATCAATTTGCAGAAATTAAGGCTCGAAAGCGGAGACTGTGAATCCTCTCTATTTACCTTTGAAGAATAGGCTGAGCGTTGAGACTGGATTTCCTGTGTTTTTTGTATAAAATAAAATGCAGTATTACCTGTTCACTGAATTTTTAATGTCCTGCATTTTTCTTATTTCCAATTTGCTTATGACAGTACTGTACTGTTTAAAAATCTACTTGCAAACATAATATATTTTTCTGTTTGTTTAAATTTTAAAATTATTTATGAGGGGTGCCAAAGGAAGGATCCGCTCCGGGTGCCAAATACTTTAGGTACGCCCCTGCTTATAAAGCTAACTAACGAAAATATCACGACCTAACCTAACTATTCGTAAGGTCAACTGTACGCCCTTGACAATTGGTTAGGTTAAGTCGTGATATTTTCGTTGGTTAGCCTTATAAGCCTACCTAAAGAAGGCTGGGGGCCCTGATCTTCAGGTGATCCGCTGAATTAGTCCTTTATTTAATTTGTTAGAAAGAAATTAGAGAATAAAGTTACAAGTACTTTATAAGCAGAGACTCAGAGAGTCATGCTTAGTTTGATTAATTAGCAAGTTACACGTTTATACGCAGGAAAAAATGTGATTTTAATTAAAGAGGAATAAAGAAAAGATAAGATATTTAGTATTAAACTGAAATAATGAACGCTACATTAAGCCCACATCACACGGATGTTTGTTACTGTTTAGGTTGTGTTGTAATAGAGCAGATTAAAGCCGCTGAAATTTAATCACCTTTAATCACATTATCTTACCTAACCAGAACTAGATTATCTAAAGACAATATATATGTAGCGGATCGACAAGAAAAGACCAGCAAATAGACAGAAATCCTTTACTTCCACGCTATCATCAAACAGCTTGGAAAACACACGTGGGCAAACAATGGAAAGTCTGTTTCTTCCCAAAGGGCGCGAACGAAAACCCTTATCAACTAAAGGACGCGCTCACAAGGCGTCTTAAGAATTGGCGGGAAGTCCTACGTCACAGGAACTATGTATAAAAGCGAGCTTCCACTTGCTTTCATTCTCACTCTCACTCACTGGTACTCACATCATCGAACGTGAGCAACACGTCCACCAACCGCTTTCCGGCCCCCTGGCCGCGGCCGCTACTTTCTTCAAGGCCTACAATTTATCATCAAGTAAGATCTACAGACCACCTGCAGAAGCAATCCTTCGAGGCCCAACCGGAATCGTTTCGGGCCTGCGGTTTGCCGGGTCGGCCTTCAAGTTTCTCCACGTTCCTCGAGATATCTTCAGCACCACAGGCCTGCGCCTGCAAGATCACAAGGCCAGCCTGCACCTCGAGAAGTAACATCACCTCAGGCCTCAACGAAGCCTACACCCATCATCTCAAGAGGCTTAACGGACAACGACAACTCGAGTTTTCGGTAATAGATTTTTCTCCAACCCACCTTCAAGAGTTTACATCGTCCTAAGATAAGTACCTCCTATTCTAAGTACTCTCGTGAAGCCTACATTAGCCTACCGCCGAACAGTAGGCTATACTCCCAAAGTGTGTAATCACGCGTTCCAACTGACTCTCGTGAAAGAACGCAGTAGGCCTGTCATCCAATTCAAGTGTCATTACAATACCGTAATTCCGCGTATCATCCGTCATTATGTTCAATTCATATATTTGTGTGTTAACTAAATGTTCTCTTGACGTAATCATTTAACATCACATAATGGTCTTCTATATAAATGATATTTGTGTATTTGTCAAGCATTTCAATTCATTATTATTAGGCCACATCAATTATTCTATGTGCATCCATGCAATCATTTAGCCTACTTAATCAGTGTCAAGTATTCCATTCAATGTACCAAACGCACGTGCATTCTTTATATCATTTACTAGGCCCATTCAATGTTCCATGCCGCATGCCATTACATACCATCGATGAGTATTACATTATTTATTACGTGTCAATTAAGCTATTAACATTTCATCTTATTAGCTAAGTTCTCTGTCACAAGCATAACGTGAAACTACCAATTAATTACTGTCAATTCTTTGTTATATCACAGTGAATAAATAACGGCTTTATTTTCATAATAAAATACAAAACAATATAAGGTGTCTTTTATAACCTTAACATTAATTTGCTTGGGTGTAAACCAAGCTGGTGACCTCGCTGCCTTTTCGGTCACTTCCAATACTATGGTGGGCCTAATCAAATAACCATTCATTCCAATCGGTGATACTGTATAACAATATAAATTATTAACCCAGCCTTTCATTAATAAGCAATCAGTCATTGCATCAATTAATCATTGCATACAATTAAGTCATTATCACCTTAAACGGTTAAAACTAGGTCCACTATATATATATATATATATTATATATATTATATTATATAGTGTTGGGAGTAACTGCGTTACTAGTAACGCCGTTACGTAACGATGTTATTTTTAGTAGCTGAGCTGTAACGTCGTTACTTTTGAGATGTAACGAAAATGGTAACGGCACTACTTTTCAGAGCGATTTCAATCGTTACTCGCTACTCGTTACTTGATCATTTTACTAGTATCATTTATTAGCTGTTAATTAGCTGTTAGCTCCTCCAAACAAGGAAGACTATTAGATGCCAATTTTGAAAAACTAGTGTTCCTGATATCAAACAACACACTCCTAAACAATCTACAAGATTAGCTTTTATTTGGATAGTCCATTTTTTTATTTGAGTTTTTTAATTTTTTCTTGTCATATAGAGTATAATTTGGTATTATTAAGGCTTTTTTACTCTTTAGTCTTTTCTTAAAAGTAACGAGAGCGGTAACGGTACCGCGTTACTTTTTTATAGAAGTAACTGAAGCGGTAACGACGTTACTTTTTTATCAGTGTAACGGTAGCCGTAATGCTGTTACTTATAGAAAGTAACGTGCCCGACTCTGTATATATATATATATATATATATATATATATATATATATACAAACTCAGAATGGTCCCCTGAGAAACTTATATGTTAAACACAGAACGTGCGTGGAACAAGGAACTCTTCTGGGAAATTATATCCACTATAGTTCGAATAAGTAATGATAAATGGCAAATACTATACAGTAGTTTTTTCTTTTTCATGATGGAAAACCCAACGTGGGCACCAGGTTACTCGCAAAGAGGCCCCAAAATATAGCTTCCTTCACCAGCTATCTGCAAAGCAGATAGGATCCAGCTTTGGGACAGGAGTAACCCGATGCCCACGTTGGGCTTCCCGGTGCCCACGTTGAGCTTTCCATCATGAAAAAGAAAAAACTACTGTATAGTATTTGCCATTTATCATTACTTATTCGAACTATAGTGGATGTAATTTCCCAGAAGAGTTCCTTGTTCCATGCACGGTCTGTGTTTAACATATATATATATATATACACAGTATATATAAATGTAATAGGCAATAGGGGTATATGGTAAAAGAAGTATATATATATTTTTTTTAAATGCAGGAAGGAAGGAACAACGGCGAATGCCCGCAACCCCCCCCCCCCCCCCCCCCCATAGGCGGTTGTTCCAGAGTTGTTCCAGAGTTGACGACCGGTTGTTAGAAAATCTAGAAGAGGAAGAACCATTGTTGTCCCAAGGCGATATGATGACTAAGCTGATTGATGCAGCATTGCTTGTATATATTAAGTTAAGGTGTATATATATCCATCTCATAATTGTAAGGTTAGTGAAAAATTCACTTAATAAGAGCTAGCATTTTTGGGCTCTTGTGGCATCAGTGTTTGGGACGCTGGTGGCATCATTTTGGGGGGCTGCGCGTCTTTTCTACTCGTTTGTGGGATGTCGTACGTACAGGGTGTGGTCTTGTAGAGAGCTCTCTTGCAATTCAGTTTGGTTGTTTAGATACAAGATTGTTGCACCGTGCAATAGTCCAGGTTGCGTTGTTGTTGCAAGGTTGAGAAAGAAGACCATAAATAGTACCTTTTTGTTTACATTAAAATTCATGTAACAAAGGTCTAAAGTAGGCCCGCATCGAGTCAGCAACCCTGAGGTTACCCTGAGGTAGGACCTAATAGGATCTCAAATCCGTAAGTTTTAATTTAGCTTAACTTGGGCTTCAGGTAGAACTGGCCCTTTAGAATTTGGCCGTTCACGGCTCAGCTGGGATTTTGAACCCGACAAATAAATAAATAACATGGTCCTTCGAACCGGATTCTACCCCAAGACTGAGTCAGTGACTATTTTTCGGCAAAGTTCTGATTGTGCAAATTGTAGCCCAAGTTAGGCCTAGACGGGTTGAGTATTATTGAATTAAGGTCCCAGGGTAAAAAGTTTGGTCGCCCAATTGCGAAACTTGGCCAGTCGTCTGTCGTTGTTTTGGCCTACATTTTACCGGTTTGGTTAATTTTGGGTTATTATTGAATTAAGGTCCCAGGGTAAAAAGTTTGGTCGCCCAATTGCGAAACTTGGCCAGTCGTCTGTCGTTGTTTTGGCCTACATTTTACCGTTTGGTTAATTTTGGGTTATTATTGAATTAAGGTCCCAGGGTAGAAAGTTTGGTTGCCCAATTGCGAAACTTGGCCAGTCGTCTGTCGTTGTTTTGGCCTACATTTTACCGGTTTGGTTAATTTTGGGTTATTATTGAATTAAGGTCCCAGGGTAGAAAGTTTGGTTGCCCAATTGCGAAACTTGGCCACTTGTCTGTCGTTGTTTTTGGCCTACATTTACCAGTTTGGTTAATTTGGTTTATTATTCGTAGGCGAAGGTTGCAGACCAGTGCGCCAGTTACTTGGGTGGAAAAATTGGTATTCCATACTGGTGTTGGTTAGTACCCCACTATGGAAAACTGATGAGTGGGTAGTTGGGAGGTAACGAAAATGGTTCACTGAGTAGGTAGGTAGTTAATCTAACAATCATTAAATTCCTTTTATGTCAATAACTGGGTGGATGAAACCAATTGGTTGCTCACCAGAGTTATTCTCCACACTAGTATTTATATACTGTGTGGGAGGAGCGTGCTCGGTAGTGGAGATACATTACCGCTCAACCAACCGAGGAATAAACCAAGACAACGCTGGTACGAGAAGCCCCGCGAAGAGGAGAACAAAGGGAGAACGAAAACGAAGAACGGGGCGAGAGGACGTACCAGAAAAGTGCGCTCTCGAAAACATAACCGGAGAAGGGAGACACTCCGATAACAAAAGTAAGTGACTAATTGAGTTTTTACACCAGTAAGTTATAAGCATTAAATTAAGCTGGGTCAGACAAGTTAGGCCTACATTGTGGCCTAAGACCCAGCATCAACTCATAGCTTAACAAAGGTGAAGGTAGATTGCCCTAACCTAATTCTTGTGAGGAATCCTACTGTGGACCTCAATTATCTGCCCGCTCTGGACCATTTCCGGAATCTCTAGGCTGACCCCTCTAGGCTAGACTTGATCTACTCTATAGTTAGACTGGAGATATAAGGGGTGGGTTAATTGTGGACCAATTCATACAGAGCATTTTTCGCATTGGTGGTCCGTGTGTGGGGAATTTACAAACCTTAAGCTTACTTAACAAAAATTGCAGAATTAGGCTAGTCTAGCCTAAGCCTAACCTGAGCAAGCCTAATTAGGTCTACAACCTAGGGCCTAACTAGGAAACATTTACATTAAAGGAGTCTCATTCTCTTATAAGCTTAGACCTGAGTGACACACAAGTACTTGGGGGGGATTAAACCAAATTTGAACTTGACTGTTTTGTCTGTGCTCTCTCTTCTCTGGTAATTTCTTCTTGTCCTATATTTTATTACGATCCCCAGTTAAACAATTTTGACTTAGACATGGACAGTGCGGAATTGAAAAAGTTAAAAAAGAAAAGGGGGGCAAAGTTGGGAGCTGTTACAAAGGCTGTGAACACTTTTAACAATATTACACAACCAGGTAAGAAAAATATAGAGAGTGTAATTATTAAATTAGAAATTAAAAAGGAGGAAATAATAGCCATTAATGAGAGTATTTCAGAGTTAGTTGAATCCGAAATGGCTGAAGAACAATTGATAGACCTTTACGCTGATGATGATGATCAGGTAAGCTCAATTGAACAGCAAATAAGGGAACTACGGTCTCGGTTGACTGACTTAACACCAAAAAAAACCTAATTCTGATTTTAATCAAAGTAGGGCTAACCTTCAACAAAATTTAAGTGGCATGCAAAATCCTGAGTCACAAGAATTGAGGGCTCAGTTACCCATTTTGCAAATACCAACATTTGAAGGGGACACGGTACAATTCCCATCTTTCATTGACAAATTTGAGAATTTAATAGGTAATAAACCTTATATTTCAACTGTTGAAAAGTTTAGTTACTTAACTAGTTCTCTTAAAGGCCCAGCCTATAACCTGATAGCCTATTTACCAGCCGTAGGGGATTCATATGAAGTAGCTATTGATCTTTTAAAACGTAATTACGTTAATAAAGATGTGATTATATATGAATTATCTCAACAAATTTTTGAATTTGCACCCATAAAAGATAACCATAGTGATATGGAAAATTTTTATACAAAATTAGAAGCTATTATAGGACAACTGGTTAGCAATGAGATAGATATTAAAACTTCATCTTGGCTTATACAAAGCATAGTACTTAGGTGCCTTCCTTCGAGGGTTAAAGATAATTTAATTCTAAAGACGGGAGAAAATTATCCTAATTTAACACAAATAAGACAACACTTCCCCAATATCCTAACTAATTACAACTTGAGAGATTTTCCAACACATAAGACCCAGACTATGGATAAACCAAAGACTGTTCCCAGAGACCAACTAGCTACAGCCAAACAGACAAAACTTGATATTGTAGAATCAAATGTGACCAACTACAAAACACGAACACCTATATTACAGAACTTTAATGTAACTGCTGCCTCAACTTACACACCATATTGCAAATTTTGTGCAAGTAATGAACACAGTAGTACTGGGTGTGACAAATATTCAGATTTTAACCAAAGGGCTAAAAGATGTGAACAGTTGAACCTGTGTAAAAAGTGTACTGGCCAGGGACATTATAAGAAAGACTGTAAATCTAGGTTAAGATTCAAGTGTAAGTTTTGTAAAAGTTTACGACATGTCTCATCAATGTGTGATTCACCAAAGTGTCCAAATAATAGTACTCAAACTCAAAAGATACCTCCCCCAAACAAAGGTAATCAAGAAAATGCCACTTTCATGGGACATTCTGCTTGTTCAAACAATGTAACAAGAAACACTGAGATTCTTTTACCAACTATTACTTTGGACTTAGTGAATAGTGAGGGTAGTACCACTCCAGTGAGATGTCTTATAGACTGTTGTTCTCAACAAACATTTGTTTCAAAAAATTTAGTTAATAAATTGGGTTTGACACCAAACCCGAATGAACAAAACTTCAATATTGCGTCCTTTGTTAAGGATAACTCGGACAAAAATAGCTATAAGACAATTGACCTGGAACTACATTTAGAAAGTAAATTCAAGAAAATTGAAGCAGTTATTATTTCTAAAGTAGGACAAAACAAACTGGTTATACCCAAACTAGAACAAACCATAAATCATTTGAAAAAACACTACAAAATAGCTGATAGACATATCACTAACAACTGGAGACACTGAACTTCCAGTAACTATTCCTTTGACAGTAGGAGTGGTAACGCATCCTACTACAACATTGACAGACACAAGACCTCAGCGACAAACAGCATTAAAAGCGCGACTATTTTTACAACAAAAAATAGATGCTGGGGAATTGTAATTTTATCTTCTAACTTTCATTTTTCTTTTCTTATGGTAAAGACCATAGACAGTTTCATCCTATGGATGTATATTTTATCTTCTAATTAAATGCTACACCTTCTCCATGAGAAGGTGAGGATAGGCACTGTTAATCAGATTAACAGGCATTTACAGTTAAATAGTTAGCTAGTCTACACTCAGACAAAAATTGGTGACATTGACACCAAAATTTTTATCTCCCGGGGCCCCCAGTATATGGAAAACTGATGAGTGGGTAGTTGGGAGGTAACGAAAATGGTTCACTGAGTAGGTAGGTAGTTAATCTAACAATCATTAAATTCCTTTTATGTCAATAACTGGGTGGATGAAACCAATTGGTTGCTCACCAGAGTTATTCTCCACACTAGTATTTATATACTGTGTGGGAGGAGCGTGCTCGGTAGTGGAGATACATTACCGCTCAACCAACCGAGGAATAAACCAAGACAACGCTGGTACGAGAAGCCCCGCGAAGAGGAGAACAAAGGGAGAACGAAAACGAAGAACGGGGCGAGAGGACGTACCAGAAAAGTGCGCTCTCGAAAACATAACCGGAGAAGGGAGACACTCCGATAACAAAAGTAAGTGACTAATTGAGTTTTTACACCAGTAAGTTATAAGCATTAAATTAAGCTGGGTCAGACAAGTTAGGCCTACATTGTGGCCTAAGACCCAGCATCAACTCATAGCTTAACAAAGGTGAAGGTAGATTGCCCTAACCTAATTCTTGTGAGGAATCCTACTGTGGACCTCAATTTATCTGCCCGCTCTGGACCATTTCCGGAATCTCTAGGCTGACCCCTCTAGGCTAGACTTGATCTACTCTATAGTTAGACTGGAGATATAAGGGGTGGGTTAATTGTGGACCAATTCATACAGAGCATTTTTCGCACCACCTAGCAATTCAGTTTATTTGAAAGTAAAATTTGCGTTTGATCAGTTTGGTTAAGTATTTCTGCCAATTCAGCTTATTTGGCATTGAGCCCAATTGTTGTTTGCATTGAAGATGAGTGCATCTGAATTGAACAAATTTATAAAAAGGAGAAGCGCCTACAAAGGTCTAATTACAAAGGTCATTGCCACTATAGATTCTGCCATAGAGCAAGAGGATTTACGCTTAGTGACTGCGCAGCTTTCCATATTAGAAACTAAAAAGGTTGCTCTAAGTGAGGTAAATGTTAAAATTGAGGCTCTTATAGAAGAGGATGAAATAGAAAATAACATAATTTACTTTGAAGAGATTATTGATGATATAATTAACGTAGGCCTCCGAGCAAAAGAGTTTAGTAGCTCAGTACAGTTAAAGACCAGGTCTGATAATGAAACACAACACTTAACAAATGATGTTTGTGAAGTTAAGGTTAACAGATCTGTAGTTCAATTACCGAGGCTTGTACTCAAAACATTTTCTGGGAGTATTCAGGAATGGCAAGGATGGGCAGACAGTTTTCAATCAGCAGTTCATTCTAGTCAAGTGTTAAGTGCCGTGGAGAAGTTTAATTATTTGCGGTCCCTCTTGGAAGGGGAGGCAGCAAAAACTATAGCAGGATTAGCATTAACAGAGGCTAATTATAATGTGGCTTGGGATATATTAAAGAAACGGTTTGGAAGCCAGAGATCTTAATTAAAAGCCACCTCCGTGCACTTTTAGCTATACCTCCTGTTAATAATCCTAATAGTGTCAAGGAGTTACGGCAGTTATATGATGAATTTGAAATTAGAACTAGGTCCCTGGACAACTTGGGTGTAGGAATGGAAAAGTATGGTATAATGTTGGTTCCTACACTGGAGTCTAAATTGCCTAGCTTAATTTTGCTTGAATTAAGTAGGGGACACTCTGCAGAACATGTGTACATCCCCCTTCAGCAGATGTTAAGTCTTTTAGGCACAGAATTAGCAAGACGAGAGGGAGTTGAGTTTGCACAGTGGGATGGTAAACAAGGGGACAAAGGCAGGCACAGCACCAAAGTTTCCACAAAAAGGAATAGCCCAGGTACAGTGTCAGCTCTACATGCCTCCTCTGAGAATAAATTAAAGGGAATCAAGGAATGCATATTTTGCGAAGGCAACTACAAGTCATATAAATGTGAAGTGGCTGAGGCCTTACCCTTTGAGGAGAGAAAGGACAGGGTAACTAAGTCCACAGCATGTTTTAAATGTTTTTTGAAAGGTCATAGAGCAAGGTTTTGTAAGTTTAAAATTTTGTGCAAAAAATGTCATGGTAGGCATCAGCCATTATTGTGTGAAAACACTCTTAGTAGGCCTACCCCAGAAGTAGAGACATCAGTGGCACATGCCACTGCTATGCAAGGGAGTAAAGGTAAAGGGGGATTATTGCAAACAACTGCAGCCTTATTAATTGGGAATGAGGGAGAAGCTACTGTAAGAGTGTTGTTTGATAGTGGTAGCCAGTGTAGTTTTATTAAGACCAGAATTTCCAGAAAATTGAAGTTTAAAGAACTTAAGAGGGAAAATTTAAGAATTTCTGGGTTTGGGGGTTCCGTTCAAAACCGAACCAAATTTAAGAAGGTAGAAGTTCTGGTTAAAGGCTTGTTACCGCAAAGTCCCACTATCAAGGTCCAGGCTGTAGAGATTGAGGAACTTTGTGCTCCAGTCACTACTTGTTTAGATATGGCATGTGTCCAAGAATTGCAAGTTAAAGGAATTAATTTGGGCAATAATAAGTTTGAGGGAACAGAAGATATTAGTCTTTTGATTGGAGCTGACTATTATTGGGACTTCATCACTGGTAATATTGTCCGTACATCTCAAAGCCCGGTAGCTATTGAAAGTAAGCTAGGCTGGATGCTACATGGTAGCTATTGCAATGAAATGGAAATTAAGGCTCTTTTTGTTAAGATTGAGGAGAACAGCCATGGTCTCGAAAGGCATTTGAAAGCGTTTTGGGAACTTGAATCTATTGGCATAAAGGACAACCAGGCAAGTACAGTGAACAATGATGTTTTAGAGCAATTTGAAAAAGGGAGTGGGTTTAGAGATGGTTGCTATGAAGTTGGCCTACCATGGAAGGATTCTTGCAAACCCGGTTCAAACCTTCAGCTAGCTAATCGG
Organism: Bathynomus jamesi; assembly: GCA_023014485.1. Classification (NCBI taxonomy): domain Eukaryota; kingdom Metazoa; phylum Arthropoda; class Malacostraca; order Isopoda; family Cirolanidae; genus Bathynomus; species Bathynomus jamesi. Next base: position 69,813 of record JAJOZX010011060.1, on the reverse strand, counting down.
AGGTTGGAGACTTCATTGTACAGGCTAAGAAAAAATGAGTTGTTGTTAATTGAATACGATGAGGCTATCCTAAGTTATGTAAGGGAGGGCTATGCTGAAAGGGTGCAAGGTGAGCTGGTGAGCCAGGAGGCACATTATCTGCCACACCATGCAGTGGTACGGCGAGACAAAACTACCACCAAACTGAGGGTAGTTTTTGATGGCTCAGCCAAGGACAAAGGTGGTGTGTCCTTGAATGACTGTTTGGATGCTGGGCCAAATTTAAATGCAGATTTATTTTCCTTGTTACTGAGATTCAGGTTTGGTAGAGTAGCATTGACTGCAGATGTGAAGCAAGCCTTTTTGCGGATAAAGTTAAAACCAGAGGACAGAGATGCAGTAAGGTATCTGTGGGTGGATACGAAAGACTTGTTGGAAAATGAACCTAAGGTTCAAGCATATAGAATGAAGTCAGTGTTGTTTGGCTTCAGCTCTAGTCCATTTTTGTTGGCAGCTACTATGCAGTACCATTTTAAGAAATATTCTGAAGTCTATCCTAACACTATTGAACACATAAGGAAAAATTTTTATGTTGATGATTTGCTGTGTTCCGTGGATAATACAGAAATGGCTAAACAGATATTCATGGAGGCTAGAGCTATAATGAGGGAGGCTGGCATGGAGCTTAGAAAATGGCAGACCAATCATTCGCAATTACAAGAGTTTATGAGTCATTCCTGTGTAGTACCTGATGCAGCAGAAAGTATTGAGGATTCTGGTATTAAGGAGTTGTGGGCAATAGATGCAAAGGTGCTAGGCATTGTTTGGCAGCAAGATGATGATTTGTTTACCTTCAATGGGAAATCTTTAGTAGAGCTGGCTGAGAATGAGACAAGGTGGACAAAACGTACAGCTCTTAGTTTGGCTTCAAAGGTCTTTGATCCTCTTGGATTCCTGGCTCCATTTGTGATAAAGTAAAAAATTTGGTTTCAGAGCCTCTGGGAAATTGGACTTGGTTGGGACCAAGAGTTACCTGATCATACGGTGGTAAGGTGGAAATATTGGTTCAAAGAATTGGCACATCTTGGAGACATTGAAATCCCAAGATGGTACTTTGGAGAGTTGAACAATAGTCCAGACAATTTGGAGCTGCACATCTTTTGTGATGCAAGTGAGGAAGCCTATGCAACTTGTATTTATATAAGAGGCGCATTGCAAGAGGAAGTAAGTTGCAGGTTGGTTGCTGCAAAGAGCAGAGTAGCACCTTTGAAAAGGCTTTCTTTTCCAAGGTTGGAATTGATGGGTGCAGTTATTGCTAGTCGGCTTGCAGTTATAGGGCAAAAGTCTTTGGCCCTCTCTGAAATTCCAAGCTATTATTGGACAGACTCCACTATAGTTTGGCACTGGTTAAGAAGTCAGGCAAGGAAATGGAAACCATTTGTTGCCAATAGGGTGGAGGAAATTCAAGCGCACACAGATCCCAAGCAATGGACGCATTGTCCAGGCATCCAAAACCCCGCTGATTTACCAACACGAGGAATTTCAGTGAAAGATCTTTCACAGTCAAGTTTGTGGTGGAATGGGCCAGAATGGCTAAAACTTGGAAGTGAAAACTGGCCTTCTAATCAGCCTATTGTAGGAGAATGCCAGGCTGAAGAAGCATGGGTGAGTGAGGTGAGAAAATGCGCGGTGAACAGTTGTCAAGTTATGCAGCAGGACCCCATATTGAGGCTTGAGGACATTAGCAGTCTGAAAAGATTGTTAAGAGTGACAGCATGGGTATATAGATTTACCAACAACATTAAGGGAGAAACAAGAAGGGGTTTCCCAAATAAAATCATATCGGATAATGCAAAAACCTTCAAAAAGGCTGCAAAGGAACTCCAAGAAATTTGGTCCTTGCTAAAAGAGGAAGGATTCCAATCCTACTTTTCACACCAAGGGGTACAGTGGGAGTTTATTGTTGAGAGAGCACCATGGTGGGGAGGATTTTGGGAAAGGCTAGTGAGAAGTGTAAAGTGTCCATTAAAGAAACTTTTAGCTAATGCTCATTTGAGCAAAGAAGAATTCTGCACTGTTTTATGTGAAGTAGAAGCAATGGTGAACAGTAGGCCTATCACTTTTGTTTACAACAGTATGCAGGATGCAGAGCCATTGACACCAAATCATTTTCTTTGTGGTAAACGATTAACATCAAGCCCCAGTGTGCCAGAAGACTTGCAGCCTATCCAGAGCACTCAAGGAGAGTTAACCAGACGGTTCAGGTACCTTGAAGAGCTACAAGATCAGTTATGGAAGAGGTGGCAGATGGAATACTTGCCAGAACTCAATTATTACCCATCAGGCAAGGTAAAGGGCTCCAATGCAAATTGTATCAAGGTGGGAGACGTGGTAATGATGGGATGAAAGACCAAGGCAATGCTGGAAGCTTGGCATAATTGAAGAGTTGTTTGTTGGCAAAGACAATTTAGTTAGGTCTGCACTGGTAAAGACTTCAGGAGGAAAGTTAAAGAGACCTATACAAAAACTCTATGCTTTAGAAATCAGCAAAAACACAGATAGTCAAGATGAAACATTTGAGTTACAGCCTCATGGAGAAGGCTTGGCTAACCTTGCAGAAGGTAATGACAACAATGCCTCTTCGGTGGGGAGTGTTAGAAAATCTAGAAGAGGAAGAACCATTGTTGTCCCAAGGCGATATGATGACTAAGCTGATTGATGCAGCATTGCTTGTATATATTAAGTTAAGGTGTATATATATATCCATCTCATAATTGTAAGGTTAGTGAAAAATTCACTTAATAAGAGCTAGCATTTTTGGGCTCTTGTGGCATCAGTGTTTGGGACGCTGGTGGCATCATTTTGGGGCGCTGCGCGTCTTTTCTACTCGTTTGTGGGATGTCGTACGTACAGGGTGTGGTCTTGTAGAGAGCTCTCTTGCAATTCAGTTTGGTTGTTTCACTTGTTTAGATACAAGATTGTTGCACCGTGCAATAGTCCAGGTTGCGTTGTTGTTGCAAGGTTGAGAAAGAAGACCATAAATAGTACCCTTTTTGTTTACATTAAAATTCATGTAACAAAGGTCTAAAGTAGGCCCGCATCGAGTCAGCAACCCTGAGGTTACCCTGAGGTAGGACCTAATAGGATCTCAAATCCGTAAGTTTTAATTTAGCTTAACTTGGGCTTCAGGTAGAACTGGCCCTTTAGAATTTGGCCGTTCACGGCTCAGCTGGGATTTTGAACCCGACAAATAAATAAAATAACACGGTTAAGTAGATGAAAGATTGAAAATACCGATTAACCCTTGCGTTAGAGAAATGGACAGAAAAGGAATGAGAAAGTGTAGAAAGTCTAGTGCTGCGTGCTTTCCTTGAAGGAGGAGACATGCAGTTAGAGAGTTTAGGAGAGCAGTGTCTGTTTTAATAGCGATAATAAAGAGAGAGTGAGGAAAATTGCGGCGAAGAGAGAAAGATTGAAGACAGTCAGTAAGAGGCGGGGAATTGGTGAGACGAAAAGCCTTGGTTCCATCCGGTCAAGTACGGCTGTGAGGGTTGAGTCACCCTATACATGAGAAGCATACTCCATACATGGTCGGACAAGGCCCCTGTACAGGGACAGCAACTGAACGGGGGTGAAGAAGCTGCGGAGGCGATGCAGCACACCTAACATCTTAGAAGCTGTTTTGGAAAAGGTATATGTGATCTTTCCAGGAAAGAATACAAGAAAAAAAAATGCCAAAAATGTCAAGAGAAGAGGAAGGATTGAGTTGTGTGTTGTTGAAAGGGGATAGTCGTGTGGAAAATTGTGGCAAGTCGACAGATGGAGGAGATGCGCCCCACGCAATCATGAAGTGACTGTTGTGAAGGACGCTTTGGGAAGCGGGTGGAGAAGTGAAGAGTGGAATCATCGGCATAGGAGTGAATAGGACAGGAAGTGCGAATTAAAAGATCATTAATAACTAAAAGGAAAAGAGTGGGTGACAGGACAGAACCCTGAGGAACGCCACTGGTGATAGCTTTAGGAGAAGAACAGTGGCCATCTACAACCGCAGCTATAGATCGGCCAGAAAGGAAATTAGAGATGAAAGTACAGATAGAAGGATAAAAACCGAACGAGGGCAGTTTTGGAATCAAAGATTTGTGCCAGACTCTACCAAAAGCTTTTGATATGTCTAACGCAATAGTAAAAGTTTCACCGAAATCTCGTAAGGAGGATGACCAAGAGTCAGAGAGATATGCAAGAAGATCGCCAGTCCAGCGTCCCTTGCGGAACCCATAGTGACGATCTGAAAGAAGATTGTGAGAAGAAAGGTGTTTAGGAATCTTCCTATTAAGGATAGATTAAAAAACTTTAGTTAGGCAACAAATCAAAGCAATTGGACGATAGTTGGAGGGTTGAGAGCGGTCACCCTTCTTTGGGACAGGCTGAATGAAAGGGAACTTCTAGCAAGAAGGAAAAGTACCAGATGAGAGACAAAGACGAAAGAGTTTGCCTGGGCAGGGTGTCAGCACTGAAGCACAGTTCTTAAGAACAACAGAAGGAACACCATCAGGACCATACGCCTTCCTAGAGTTGAGCCCAGATAGGACAGAAAGAACATCTTTGGAAAAGATTCTAATTTTAGACATAATAAAGTCAGAGGGGGGAGGAGATGGAGGAACAGCACCGGAATCGTCCATGGTTGAGTTGTAAACGAAAGTTTGAGCGAAGAGTTCAGCTTTATCAGGAGAAGAGACAGCAACTGAGCCGTTGGAATGGAATGGAGGAGGGAAAGAAGAGGAAATAAAGTTGTTGAAGAGGTTTTTAGCTAAATGCTAAAAAGAACGAGAAGAATTAGAATTGGATAGGTTTTCACATTTTAGTCATGAAGGAATTTTTGGAGAGTCGAAAAACAGATTTTGCACGATTCGGGCAGAAATATAAGCTGAGTAAGAGTCAGGAATTGGCTGGCGACGGTACCTTCTGAAAGACTCCGCTTTGTTACGGATATCATTAGGACAAGTAAAATTAAACCAAGGTTTATTTGCATTAGTAGAATAAATGGAATATGGAATATACGCCTCCATGCCCGAGAGAATCACCTCTGTGATGCGCTCAGCACACTCGGAAGGGCCCCGGCCACGGAAACAGTAATCATTACATGGGAAATCACAGAAGTACTGCCTAAGGGCCTCCCAATCATCGGCACCAAAGTGCCGAAAGCGCCTCCTCTTGGGAGGATCCAAAGGCCGGATTGGAGCGATTGGACGATATGGCAGGAAACAGATATAAGACTGTGGTCGGAGGAGCGCAATGGAGAAAAACGTTGACGGAGTTAGAAGAAGGATGAGAGGTAAGAAATAAATTCAGAATGTTGGCCTATCTCCAAGGCGATCGGGGATACGTGTAGGGTGCTGTACAATCTGCTCTAGGTCACTTAGTATAGAAAAGTTGTAAGCTAGTTCATCACGGTTGGTAGTGAAATGCGAGGAAAGCCAAAGGTGGTGGTGAACATTGAAATCTCCTAAAATGGAGATTTCAGCAAAGGGAGAGCGGGATAAAATGTAGGCCCTATTCCACTTTGGAAGTGAGGTAGTCAAAGAATTTTGGATACTCAGTAGAATTACTAGAAAGGTAGAGAGCACAGATGTATTTTTTAGTTTGAGACTGGAATGTAAGCCGTAGCCAGAGCAGCAGTAGCAGTGGGTGGGCGACTTGCACATCCGGGGAAAAATTTTGGGGAAAAATGAGGAAGAGGAGGAAAAAAAAGACGAAAGAAGAGAAAGAAAAAAGGAAGGGAGAAAAAGAAAAAGGGGAATGAAAGAAAGGGAAAGGAGACAAATAAGGGAAATGGAGGATGGGAAGAAAAAAAGGAAAGCCAATGAGGAAATGGGAAGAAAGAGAAAAGGATATGAGAAGAGAATAAATTATCTAAGGACCAACTTACCCTTGTCACGGTGGGGGAAAACTAAATATTGGCAGAGTCTAGCAACTTGGAGGAAAGTTAGGAAAATGGGGAAGACAAAGAAAAGAAAAAGAGAGAAAATCAGAAATGGGCTAAAAGAACGGAAAATGGAGGTTAAATAAGCTAAAAGGGGAAATGGGAAGGGGATAGGGATGAGAAAAACAGGGAAGAAAAGAGGAAAGGGAAAGCAAAGGAAAGAATGGGAAGGAAGAGGAAAGGATGAGAACAGAGAGTAATATTACGAAGGAACTAACTCCCCCTTGTACATGGTTAAGGGAAACTCATCATTGCCTGGGTCCGGCAACTGGGGAAAAATTCGCTGTAAATGGGGAAAAATAGGGGAAAAAATTTGCCACTGCATGAATGAACTTTTAGAATATAACAGTCAGCAGAGACGTTAAATGATGACCACATTCATGCTATATGTAAGCATTTAATTTGGGTTAACTGAAATAATCAGACTTAAAATACAGGGGAGAACTAGTGTAGAAATTTTAGAAGCCCCAAGTTTCCAAGGGCTTTGTCCCATGTACGCCCACTCCTGGACCGCACCAGGGGCCTTAGGGCAGGCCCCTGGACCCCACGCCATTATGCTCTCGCTGTGCGCTCGAAATGCTAACTTTGAATTTTGAAAATCTTTTTAAGTTTGCTCACCTGGGCTCACACGCTCCTGAGTCAGAGGGTATAGAATTCGAAAGATTCGAGTGAGTTCGGGAATACAAGAACAAGTTAGGTCATTGCGTACATATACGCAACATCCACCTTTGGACTGAAATTGAGTATAGAGAAAGTAAGAGGGTACAGGAAAGGGGTTGTTGTCAGTCGTCTCAGACACCTGAGTATGAAAAAACTATTTAGGGCTATGGGTTGATTGCCTGTGCCCTCATCCGTTGGAAATTTCCAGCAGACTTCAGTGGAGGGTTACCGACAAAAGCCCTATGCTTTTTCGTTAGAGAGTTATGAATATGTAGGTTGTTAAAAGGACCTCTTTATATTTATATGATTACGGTAATTTTTAGCGTCGGGATTTTAGACGCCTACATTAGAATGAAAATGAAATTGCCTCACCTTATTTTTTTGCTGGGTCTTAGTTTGTTTCGATGTAGGGCGTTACGATCATTTTCGGTGTAGGGCCGCCACGATGGAGTTACTCAATGAGTTAACTTCTTGTAATAAATATAGGCAGTCACAATATAAACACTTTAGGGGATAGGCCTATCCTGAAGTTTATCATAAGGAATTCACTCAGAACTTTAGGGAAGACAGAAGCACATCCTCCCTGTTTAAAGCGTTCGCTGTAACATAAACAGCCCTGAGAGCCGTTCCTTGGTTCGCTTGTATTTTCATTATTATTTGCCGATCTAGCAAAATTTTGTTTGGTCTACTTCTCTGTGGTAGACCAAACAATAAATTGGGTTTTCTTGTTGCTATGTGAGGCTGATTCATACATACAGGTTCTTTGTACGTATGGCAATTATTTCATTCCCAATAGGCTATGTCGCCAATCCCGAGGCAATTTTGTAGATATTTAATTCAATTAATTAATAATTTATATTTAATTATGAAATAAATCTACCACATATGATACCATGTTGTGAGCGCGTATAGTTTTTCCATACTGAGTTTCAGTGAAGAAAAGATCCCGGAGATCAGCGAAGTTAAGCGACAGTGGGTCTGGGTAGTAGTTGGATGGGAGACCGTCGTCTGCGCCCAGATTATGTAGCGACCCGTGGTTCGGATCTCACGTAAAGCTGTAGTTCCCCTCCGTCATATGACCTTATATATATATATATTATATATATATAAAAGAAGGACCCGCAAACATTTTCATTTATTTTTTGTACTTCAGACGTTTCGACAAATCTTTTGTCATCATCAGTGAATTATAAATCTTAAAACACTAAAGCAAAAATAAGAATAAATAATTAAAATTAAATCAGTACAAAAGAAAATTAAAATCATTAAAATTAAATTAAAATTAAATTAAATTAAAATGACCTCAACTGGTAAATACATAATGATTACGTCAACCTCCATATTCAGCAGATATTGAGAGAAAGCTGTATGGTCAGTTACATTGGAAGGTATGAAAGTAGGTTGGTTGGTTAGAAGAGCTATAATTTGTAAGATGAACTATTGTTGTTAATGGAGGGTTTGTTTCTATAGATGTACAAAGATTCTAAAATTCGGAGTTCTCTAAGGTTATTGGTTCTTGTTAGAATTTCAAACTGAGTTTTGTGAAGGGGAACTGATGGTTGTTTTCATTACTATGGTTTCTAATTGCGGATTATGGTGGGCTACTGAGGGTCCGGTTGGTACGGACTGATAAGTCCAAATGTTGAGAAAGGCGTACCTCCAGTTGGAGTTGAGTACTGTCGATATACGCAGCCTTACAGCTGTCACACGTGTATTTATAAACAACATTAGGGCATACAGTTTTGGGAATTTGTCTTTGAACTTTAAAAAATTTGATAATTTAAGTGGGTTGACGAGAGCGAATCTAAAATTTATTTGGGGATAACTTAGACGTAAGCAGTTTGGACACTTCACTTCCAATACGTAATGATAAATAACCATAAAAAGGTAATTTAATATAACTGGTTTCTTTTTGTACTGTGGTTATAGGGAGTTTAGTATTAAAAGTGTTATTTAAAAATTTCTTTAATTGGTTGTCAAAAAGATTGGATAATCTCTAGGAGCGCTCCATTTTTCAATATTAAACACACTCATAAAAAATATGCCATTTGGAAGCTCACATTTTTCTGAGTCTAAAAATGTAGTAATCCAAAAGTATCAATAGCAAATAAAAAGTACAGTAACTAGATTTAATTGTTTGACGCGTGACGTCATTAACTACATTACAGGTCATCCCATAAGTAATGCGGCATTTTTTAATTTTTTTTTTTTTTTTTCCATTTTTATCATTATTTTATGGATAGAAATCAAACAACTCTTTGAAGTTATTTATATTTAAATAAATATTTAAATATAAATAACTTCAAAGAGTTGTTTGATTTCTATCCATAAAATAATGATAAAAATGGAAAAAAAAAAAAATTAAAAAATGCCGCATTACTTATGGGATGACCTAATATAAAGGTTGGCTAAGTTATAAATCTTTAGTCTGTGTTGTAAGATGGTATTTTTGGTAATTGTTACGTTAACCTAACGTAACATGAATGTTATTACCTGATCATTTGTATAATTTAAGTCTCGGGGGTACGGGGGCAAAGACCACGCATCACAAATTGATCGGTATAGGGTTTTATATTTAAACCTAGTTACTTTTTATTTGCTATTGATACTTTTGGATTACTACATTTTTAGACTCGGAAAAATGTGAGCTTTCAAATGGCATATGTTTTATGAGTGTGTTTAATAGAAAATGGAGCGCTCCTAGAGATTTACCAAAAGATTAGAAGGGTAGTAATTATTAATAAAGTACCGTCTTAAAAATTTAATTCTTCGTTTAATGAAAAGTAATCTGAACAAATTTGATAACTTGTTAATAATGTTAGTATAGCGCTAATCTTATATTTATAAAACATACAACTTAAATAATTGGTTCCCAAACCAGTAAAAGTTTGTTTTCTAAATAGTGAGGTCTGGAACTTATTAGCCCGTTTAACTAGAACATCCAGGAAAGGTAAACTATTATTTATTTCGTTTTCACGTGTGTACGTAATATTATGTTTGCTTAGATAATGAAGAAAAAGTATTATGTGTGAAGGTTGTTAAATATTAAGAAAGTATTATCCACATATCTTCTGTAATATATGGGTTTAAAACTATTGGGACAACTATTCAACCAAATTTCTTCGTTATGGCAGAGATAGTGATACTATTTTGGACTTGGATAATTATAGTTAGTTAAGAAATAAGTTAAATAGTTTGATCAGGAAGAATAAAAGGCACAGTAAAATAAATCTAGCTAGAAATAGCAATAGAGATCCAAAGAAATTCTTTAGTTTTTATAAATGTAAAAATAAAAAGCATAATAGGATTGGCCCAATATAACATGATGATAGGATATTTGAAAAAGACCAGGATATTGTTAGTGTTTTTAATGATTATTTTAGCTTTTTTTTTTAACTGAAGAAAATTTAAATAACTTTGCCTGAATTTACAAAATCTAAAGAATTAAAATCATTCTTGATCACATTCATATAAGGAAGGATGATGATAGACAAGTGATTTATACATTAAAGTCAAAGGTGTTGGACCTGATAATGTAGGGCCTATATGTTAGGATTCTCAGAAAAGCCTGGGAGGAAAGCTTATCTGAGGTACTATTTTGTTTGCCAGGTCTATTAATTATGCAGAGGTACCAGATGAATGGAAAAAAGTAAATGTAGTACCTTATCCATTTACAAAAAGGGTAGTAAGGAGGAGGAAGGAAATTATAGGCCTGTTAGTTTAACATCATTGGTGGGAAAGATGCTAGAAAGCATTACATACCTTACCTTAAATTTACCTTAAAGCGCTTCTGCCTCAAGGGTGCGCTGCTCCCACGAAGTCCACTCAGCGCCTCCTGAGGCGGGGCCATGACGGGGTCGCCACCCTTCTTTTCTCTTGCTCCTGCCATACGATTTGGTCCCCTATTGAATTTGTGGGGGCTGGTCTGGCAGAGGAATACCTTGACACTGTGGGTTGGTCGGGTATGTTGGCTAAAAACATGTCCAAGTGTTTTTTAAAAGTATCTACTGGGACTGCACTTATATCTCTAAGTAGTGATGTAGGTCACATCCACACATTTTCTCGCATCTGCACTTTGGACTGTGGATGTCGTGTGGATGTGGACGTTGAGATAAAACTTCATTAATAAGTGGAAATTATCAAATTCTACTATAATAATAGAACTAGTTCATTGTGCGCAAAAGTGATGCAAGTGACAAGACGAGAGGTTGTTCTTGTATGAAGTTACTCTCTTGCAACCTACTTAGATCCACGTTACAAAGCTAAGTTATTTTCACCTAGTACATTAGAATGAGTTAAATCATCACTTGGCAAAGCAGTTGAAGAGCTTCAATCTCTTGAATCTGTCGCTTCGCCACCCACCGAAAGAATAAAAGTTTCAGTGACAGAACCAACACCTTCAACGAGCAAATCTATCACAGAATCTCTCTCTGTTTCTTGAGTCAAGCAGCAATGACAAGACCTATGCGATGTCAAAAGATGTAGTAAAAATGATTGAGAGCTATCACCAAGAAAAACGCCTGGCTGCATGTGACAATCCTATTAGTTGGTGGAAAAATATGCAGAATATCTATCCATACTTGAGTAAACTTGCAAGGAAACATTTAGCCTGTCCTCCAACAAACGTACCAAGCGAGAGATTATTTAGCAGTGCTGGATTAATGTATGATGAAAAGAGAAACAGACTGGCAGCAGAAAAGGCAGAAAAATTAATGTTCCTTAAGCATAACCTTCCTATAATTAAGTTTGAATATTAAACGATGAACATCTTAGTTTACTTTATTTTAATTACTCATTTATAAATATGCCTAATAAAACTTTAAACTTAATATAAATAGTTATTAAGCTAATTAAAGATCTCTTTCTATAAGGGTGGAGGTTGGGGAAAGAGGTTGGTGAGGTGCATTTGAGTTGGGTTCACGTCCCGCATCCTGGTAACACAATTATGGTTTCTAATTGGCTGAAACTCGACAAAATATAACTAATTTATTTGCAGCTGAATTCACTAATTGATTTCTATATTAGTTAGATGCTTGATATTATTTTATATGTTCAGGGAAAAGTACAGCAATTATTGTACAATTAATCAATTATACTACATTATAGCTACAGCTCTCTCTATATAATAACTTATTATATACGTTAAACACAACAAATCTCGAATATATCCTAAAAAATAACGAAAATATAGACATCCGCATCCGCGGATGTCGAAATCAAACATCCTCATCCGCATCCGCGGATGTGAAAAAAATGATATCCGCTACATCACTATCTCTAAGGTACTGAGGCAAGGAGTTAAACAGGCGAGAACCCTGCCTAGAGATACTATTATATTGAAGGGTTTGAATCCTTCTCAGACTGTTTGGTGGGAGGTGATATTTTTTACACATTCTGCCAGTTCTTGTTAAGGTGGGCACAATTGGTTCAGTATTGGGGGCAACTAAAAGCCTTTCTAGAATTTTCCAGGTGTAGATTAGGATGTATCTCTCAAACCTTCTCTCTATGGAATAAAGGTTGAGGCCTCTAAGCCTATCCCAGTAGTTTAATTTGTTTTTACTCACCTGTTGCCCATCAGGTTGTTTAATATACGAGGTAAAGGTTCTTTGTAGGCCCTCAATTTTTTGCAATTCATTCTGTTTGTGGGGAAACCATAATTGAGAGCAGTAGTCAATGCGTGGAAGGACAAGTGATTTCCACAGGGTAAGCATGGTCATACTGTCCCTAGTTCTGAATGTCCTCGGTATATATCCTATTAGTTGTTTGCATGATGAGGTTACTTTGTCAATGTGCCTGTTGAATGTTGCATCTTCAGATAATATAATCCCTAGATCCCTGACATGATCAGTTTGTGCAATATCTTTTCCTGTGGGTCCAGTGTAGTTGAATTGTTCTTTCAGGTATTTATTTGGTCCATACTTAATTAGTTCAAATTTGTCTTCATTGAAGGCCATATTGTTTGCATCTGCCCATGCATATATAGTTTGTAGATCTTTTTGTAGCTCTACACAGTCTTCTTTTTCTGTAATTGGTCTTAGTATTCTGGTATCATCTGCGAATGACAGGAGAGAGCTTCCTAGGTTACAGTTTATATTGTTTAGCATTATAATGAATAGAATTGGTCCTAGTACTGTGCCTTGCGGCACTCCACTAATCACTTTTATAGTGGGCACACTCATGACTCCAGATTCCTAGGATCTTGGGAGCATTGCTCCAGTAAATTTGACCATGAGAAAAAGTAAATTTGGGTTTGGGTTTTGTTCATCCGCTAGACATTATGCAATTTTTTTGCGTATACGTTCTTGTACAAACCAATTTTTTTAAATTACAAATTTAGTTATTTTAAGTTTAGTTGGTAATTCCATATTTAATAATTATTTTTATTTTTTGTTAAGCTTCAATGTTTTGATAATTAAAATTTTATTAAAATGTATATTTTTTAATATAAAATTATCAGGATTGGACTATGTTCCATTGATCTCGGCCAGGTTTGATAAATTGGCCAGATAATTACTTGTGCGGTTTTAACCCATTAACGGCCAATGTCCCATCTTTGGGACACCACTTTTTAGGTGGATAGAATCATTACAGGAATGATTAATTAATTTTTTTCCTTTTCAGAATGTAATTCACAATTATATCAAAGTATCCCATAAAAATAATCATATATGGTTGACAATTTTTATCACCAGGTGGCGCCAAAGTTGTGCGATTTTTGGTGAGAAGACACGTTAACACGTGAATGCCCTCACTTCCTCACTGTCTGCATAGGAGGAAGGTCGGTTGTGTTAGTAGTGTGTATTGGTAATAAGAGAACACGAGGAAAGCATCAACTGATTTGTAAAATATAAAATGTAAGTATTGTGTTGTTTATAATTTTGCGTCCCATTTTTGGGACATTGGCCAGATATTAGCAATTTGATCTAAATGTAGTTCATTTTCTTGGCATCATTTATAATTATTTTATGCAAAATTTACACACTAGGCCTTTTATTAGTAAACTCCAACATTTATGATTTATATATATATATATATATATATATATATATATATTATATATATAGAATCACATTTCAAGATGAAAACTTGGTATATGATGCTATTATTTCTTTTTCAGAGGCCTACTCTTTAGCATTATGACACGAAGATCTTTATTGACAACTAATGAAGTTGCCAATGCGCTAATGAACTTGAGTGATGATGAAGCATCGAATGAAAACGTGGAGGTTGCAATTATTCCTCCAAGTCCAGATGAAATGACAGATGATGAAGCTATCAATGATGAAGACCTCCCTAGATGCTCTAAGAGAAAACTTTCAGAAATTTGGCATTTTTGATTCCCATTTGTCAATCGATGAAATGATAAGGTATTATGGCATGCATTCTGCTAAAATGTTTGAGGGGTAAGCCAATAAAATTTGGCGACAAGTTTTGGTGTCTTTGTGGCTCCGATGGATACCTATACAACTTTTCCCCGTATCTTGGTAAGGGCAGTGAACCTAGCAGTGGACCTCTAGGAATAAGGGTTATAAATAACCTAACAGCAGTAATTCCTGAAGCTGAAGCTGCAAATCACGAAATCTTTTTTGATAATTTCTTTACAAGCATTGATACCTTGAAAGAACTGGGAGATAGGAGTTTGAAGGCAACTGGCACAATTCGTGAAAATCGTACAAAAAAAATTCCACTTATGCCTTCTAAAGCTATGGAGAAAACAACAGAAAGAGGGTTCATAGACTCCAGATTTGATTCTAGCAATGAAATTTTAGTCACAAAATGGCATGACAACACTGCAGTTGCTACAAATTACAGTCAGGTTTACCCAACTGGTACTACTACACGCTATTCTCAGAAACTCAAAAAAGAGATAGTAGTGCAAATCCCAAAAGTTATTTCAGAATATAACAAAAATCAATGGGAGGGGTAGACCTACTAGATAAACAAGTGTCCCTATATAGGATCAGAATACGTGGGAAGAAATGGTGGTTCCCACTGTTTACGCAACTGCTTGACATTGCTATTGTGAACTCTTGGAGGATTTATCAACATGCGAATCCAGATGAGACACACACCCTGCTAGACGCAAGAAGGAAAATTGTTTTGGCTTATGTTTCAAAGCCTTCTCTATCAAGCCGTAAACGCCCTGGCCCACAAAGAAGTAGGCTTTTGGGAGGAAGAGTAAGTGAAGATATCAGGTTTGATCAAGGAAATCACCTTGTGATGCCAATTCAGACACAACATCGCTGTGCATTATGTGGCAAGAAAACAAAGAGAATTTGCAGTCGTTGTGATGTTCCACTCCATGATCTGTGCTTTGCAACTTTCCACACTAAATAATATCGATGAACTACAGTAATTGGCCATGTATATCAAGAAGAAGGGCCTTTATTTTGCGTGAAAAATAAAATTCTATTCCAAAACGAAATATTTTCCCTTTTTCAATTTATTTCACTATTTTTTCATTATGCAAGTTGGTTTATTATTTTCCATTGTTCATTAGTACGTCTACATTATGAAAAGAAGTGAAACATGTTTTCATTTTGATATATAGTTTTACATTTTTGTTCTTCATAGAAAAAGAAAAATAAACAAATTTGAAACTTTTAATTTTTCTTACCCTAAAAACTCTATGCGTGACGGCCAATGTCCCAATAATGGGATGCCATTTTTTAGGCCCAAGATAAGTAAAAATTAATTATTCAATGGTTGTAACGCTATTCTTAGGTCTTCTGGAGAAAAGATCAGTCATGATATAATTAAAATTCATTACAGAATAATTGTGGCCTTTAATGGGTTAAGTAATCCACCATGACTCTAGAATTGAAAAGTTTAGTTAAGTTTAAACTTACTTTTACTTACTTTAACTTACCTACTTTTACTTACTCTTCCTTACTTTTACTAAGTTTAAAGCACTTACTTTTACTTACTTTCATTGTACTATATTTACTTACTTTTACTCACTTTTACCATACTATATTTACTAACTTTTACTTATTTTGTATTTTTTCAGGTAGTCAATAATCAATAATGGATCCTAATATTGATGAAGTTGGAGAGAAAAGTGAGGGTGTTAAAAGGGGTTACTTTTGTGGTCAATGCAAGAACAAATATTCAAAGAAGCAAAACTGGGAGGAACATTTAATTCCAAAAAAAATATTTGTTACAATACAAGAGGTCCCAGAGTTTGGGCCCACAGCTTAGATATTGCAGTAAAGAAATACCAGGATGAAGTGCAGCAAAGAGATACGGCAAAGCAGTCATTTAGTTTGTTCACAAAATGTGCTAGTGCTAGACCTCAGAAAAATGAACCAACTTCATAACTGCTAATCTAGAAAATGAAACTTTTTCACTAGATGTTTCACAGACTGAAGAAAGTGCTTCTCCTCCACCTAAGAAACAAAAGGTAAGTGAGGAATCTGCGCATCAGACTAACAAAACTGCTTTAGAGGAATTTGAAAATTCCCAAATCCAGAAGACATTGAATGCAATTTTGCGCCTAACAAAAGAAACTCACCAAGCTGTTGTGGTTAATAAAGAGAAGAGTCAAAATATGCCTTCAAGTTCAAGTGTTGCATCCAAATCTAATAAAGCAAAAAGCAACAAATTTGACATTTCCATAGCCCATTTAAGCAAGTGTAAATCAATACAAGAAATCCTGAACAATGATTTGATCAAATCTACATTCAAATTGGTGGAAAAGAAGGATCTAGGGCATGCTGATGATTCATTTTCAGTACCAAGTGATATAATGGAAAACATTGCAAATAGTGACACTAATATGCCTGATGTAGATATAGCTGTTGAGGATGAAGATGATGATAATCAAGAAGATATTGATGATGCTTCTGATGATAAAATGTTTACATTATATTGCATAGCTTGCACAGACCCCAAAGCATGTGCTTCAGACAAACATTCTAACCTAAAAGGTTACTTCAATGTTAAAGATTTAACCTATGTATGCAAACAAGGAGAAAATCAAGAGAGATGGTTTAGAAATCTGAAAACCCACCTGAAGAGACATTTAATTAAACTTCATCATCATCAAAGAGCTGCTGTTTATGAAGTGATGAAAACATCTTCTCGGAACACTACTAAATGCATAGAAGACTTATGTGGCAACATCTTATACTACATAATGAAAACAAACACTGCATGGGCTCTATATCCAGTACTTCTAGCTGTATTACATAGGTCAGGTTGTGAGGTTGGAAATTTGAATCATAGCACACATGCGTGCGAGACAATTTGTGAGCTATTAGATAATCAACTTAAAGAACAAACTGTAAAGTGGTTCTTAGAACAAACTTCAGTAACAATAACAGCCGACATTGGAACAATTTTGGGATTAAGCATGCTAGTTGTATTAGTTATGAGTGAAGAAGATAAGACTGTAAAACTTGCTGGGATAAATTTAGTACGCAGCAAATCAGGAGTTTATTTGGCCAATGAAATTTTTGATGTGTTGAAGTCTCCTAATCACTTGAAACTATCTGAAGAAGCAATTAAATCCAAGGTATCTGGAATGGTTGGAGATGGGGCTTTTTGTAAGGACAACGAGCCATTTAAAAACAAAATGAAAAAGTTGTTTGGAGAAAATTTCAAATTTCGATGGGACTTAATGCATCTTGTGAACAGAGCCCACGTTGATGCATTGAAGAAAATTTGTAAACTAAGTGAGCTTTTAGACTTTATTCAGAATCACTCTTCAAATCTGAGATCAGGCCTTGACTATACCAATATGGTTCTTGACAATATCATTGGTTTTAAGAGACCAAAACTCAAATCTGATACTCGCATGGTTAATTACGAATTTGATCAATTTGACAGATTTGTGGAAAATTGTGTGTTTTTTGATCATCCACAAGAGAAAGAAATTAGTGCCAAGTTCTATGTATTGATTTCCTATGTAACAAAGATTATGTTGCAAGTAGCTCAAAAAACCACAGTTAGTGCAGAATTTGTAGAAAATATATTTTATAAAGAAGGAGGGAAAACTGTTATGTTAAGAGTGATGGAAACAATTTCCAAATTAGCTAATGGAGGAAATGCAAATGATGTAGTTTCTGAATTTAAGCTCGATACCACAGGGCAGCAAAAGGAACTAACAGCTGAGGATTACATCCTAAATGAAGTTTACAAATACATCGAGAAACGTTCTGATTACTACCAGGTTGCTGAAGTTGCTAGACCATCCAGAACCAGATCTGAAAGTAGTTTTACAAAAGACTCGGTGATAAATTGGCTGACAGAATATATAGAACAGCTGTGGAAAGGAATCACAGATATTAAAGCATTTTGATAAAGATGGATCAACTGCCTGGAGTGAAGCACCAGCTGAAGGGACATTCTCCATTCTTGGTTACATTGTTGAACACAAAGGATCCATTAAGCCATCTCATTTGACTAAGCTGTGCAGAATTGTGAAGGAGGGTCCAGCTCCAGGCACTAGATCTGCTGTAATGATCACACAGAAAGCCATTGATCAGTGGCCAAGCATACATGGTGGTAAATTCACAACAAATGTCTACATGCAAGGTCTAACATCGTCCACTGTTGCTGCTGCAATGAATAAATAAACTTAAGGTGAGTTATAAACTGTACATTATTGTATTATTATGTTTAGCTAAAACAATTTGTAATTGGTATGTCGTCAATTCAAGAGTTTACTATCATTAACCTATCTAGTGGTGTAAGGGAAAAAAAAGTAAATTCAGAGCTGTGCTCCAGTAAATTAAATCTGGAGTCATGGGCTCTAGTTGGAGCATTAGCATGTTTCCCAGTGTAAGCACTAATTTTTGCATTACACTATTTACCATCCTTTTCTACTTGACAAATAAAAATACTTTCATCCTCATTTAGCTTAAAATATTGAAAGACTGCTGATTTTCTACTAGGCCCACGAGTCATTACTAATAGGGGCTAATTAAATTAATAATTAATATATTGCTAATTTTTATATGGTACCTAGTATCTTAAAATAGAAATATGAAATTCATTTGCTAAGATTTACCAGAACAATAAATCAAATGTAGAAATGTGAATCTAGAATTAGTTCAGGAAGATATTTATTTAGGGCAGAGTAGTATTCTGGTAAATTGTTGGCATATAGAAATTGAATCAAAGAGTTGGGAGTCGGTCATTTTTACGACTCCCGACTCCCCACCTCTGCTATGGGGGGCACCGCTTGGCAGAGGAATCTCTTTAAATAGGGTGTGTAAGGACAGAGTATCCCCTAACCCAAGATGCTGCCTCCCTATATCCCACAACACCTGTGTTGAGCTGTGGGATCTATCACCCAAATGCACATAATTATATGAAATAAACTAGTACCATTCATGCAATAAAAATGGGCTTAAACACCATCACCAGATGTCCCTTGCAGACATCAAACTATCCAACCTTCTTTTGAAAGAATCAAGCGTATCTGAAGTCACCACTTCTTCTGTCAGACTGTTCCAAAACTTAATTACTCTGTTTGTAAAACTATGTTTTCTTAAATTTGTTCTACATCTTGGTTTAAATAATTTCATACTATGACCTCTAGTCTGATTATTGTGATCTTTAATGAAAAGAGACTCAAAATCTATCTTATCCAACCCTTTTATCATTTTATACACCTCTATCATATCACCCCTTAACCTCCTTTTTAATGAGAACATGCTTAGATACGCCAGTCTCTCCTTATATGTCAATTGTCTTAGAGATGGGATCATTCTTGTTGCTCGCTTCTGTACTCTCTTCAGTTTCTCAATATCTTGTATCAAATAGGGACTATTAAATTGAATGCAGTATTCGAGGAGGGGTCTCACATATGAAATGTATAGTTGCTTTATAATATTGGGTGATTTGTATTCAATGTGTGTGTGCATGAGATTGAGTCTAGCATTTGCTTTATTTCTGATTACCATACAGTGATTTGAGGGTTTGAGTTCATTTGTCACAGTGACACCCAAGTCTTTCTCTTTATCATCATTTTTAATCCAAATTCCATTCATATTGTATTCAAATTCTAGATTTTTTGGCCCAATATGCATAACCTTGCACTTATCAACATTAAATTTCATCTCCCACTTATCTGCCCAGGCTGTTACTCTAAGTCTTTTTGTATTGTCATTGCTCCTGCTACTGACTTAACATTATGGCCTAATTTTGTATCATCAGCAAATTTTGAGGTTTTACATGATAGGCCCTTCTCTAAATCATTTATATAGACAACAAAAAACAGAGGTCCCAGAACAGACCCCTGTGGGACTCCGCTCAATACGGGTCTCCAAGTAGACTTATTTCCATTTAGATGAACTCTGTTTTCTATTTCTCAGCCATTCTTCTATCCAATCAGCTATATGACCTCTTATACCATGGGCTCTAACTTTTACCAACAATCTTGCATGAGGAACAGTATCAAATGCCTTTGCAAAATCTAAGTATACTATATCTACTGGCTCTCTATTGTCCAAATGCAATAGGACTCCATCATAAAATTCAATCAAGTTGGTTAGACAGGACCTTCCACTTCGAAAGCCATGCTGGCTATCATTTATAAGGTTGCACTCTTCAAGGAACTCAGTGACTTTACCTCTAATGATACTTTTGAGTAATTTGCAAATAATGGAGGTGAGGCTGATGGGTCTGTAGTTTTTTGCCAAGTTTCTATTTCCTTTTTTAAAGATTGGAGCCACATTTGCTTTCTTCCAATCCTCTGGAATTTCAGTACATATCAATGACTTATTAAAAATAATTTCTAGTGCCTGTGCTATATTTTTTTGGCAGCTTTTATGACTATTGGATGCATTTCATCTGGCCCTGGAGATTTTTCCATTTTTAATTTATCTATTGCTTTTAAGATATCTAGTTTTGTTACCCTTAATTCATTTATTTCTCTATCTTGTCCTGGTAGTATAAGATCAGGAATATTATTTAAATTTTCATTTGTGAATACTGATGAGAAGTATTTGTTTAGTTCTTCAGTTATTTCAAGATCATCATCTATAGTTTTATCATCTATATAGAGGGGGCCAATTTTCTTTTTCACTCTACTTTTCAAATTGAAGTGACTGAAAAACTTCTAGGATTGTTTTTTGAATTCTTGGCTAGGCTTTTTTCCAGGTCACGTTTGCTATCTCTGATTACTTTCTTGCAAATGCTTCTTTTACTTTTATATATTTCGGAGTCTGTGCCATTTTTAGTTCTTTTGAATTTATGAAATGCTTTTGTTTTTCTCTGATTGCTCTTTTTACATTGCAGTTTATCCAAGGTTGTTTTTAATTTTTTCCAGTTCTGATTTTACACTGTGGGATATGCTTCCTTTGTATGTTCATTATTATACTTTTAAATTTTTCCCACATACTAGTTACTGTCTGTTCAGGCTGTAGAATATCTGTCCAATTTATTAGACACAGATCATTTACTAGTCCATTTATATTTCCTCTTTTAAAATCTGGAACTTCTACTTTATTTTCACTAGGTCTTGAATTACAAACAATATTAAACCGAAGGATACAATGATCACCTGAACCTAGTGTTTCTGAAACTGAGATATCCTGGAAGGTATCTGGATTATTTGTTAGAATTAAATCTAGAATGGCATCGGCCCTGGTTGGCTCCTTTACTAACTGGGTTAAACCATTCTCAATTATACAGTCTAAGAATCTCATTACTTTCTGGTGTTTGTAATATTTCCCAGTCTATATGCCTATAATTGAAATCTCCAACAATAATAATATTGCTTGTCATTGCTTTATTTATTTCATCAATAAGTTTATTTTCTACATACTTATTTTCTTCTCTACTTTTGGGGATTCCTCCAACTGAACATCCCTCAGGTGGTCTATAAATACCCCCTATCCTGATTTTCCTGGCATTTTCCTGGCATTTTTATGCCCAATATCTATCCATACAGATTCAATTATTTCCTCTTTAACAGAGGTAACTTCAACTGGATTCAGATTTGTCTTGGCATAAATAAATACTCCACCACCCTCTGAATATTTACGTTCATAATAAAAAAGTTCATAGCCATCAATTTCATAAGTAATGGTATTATCTCTTTCACTAAATAGACTATTTGGTATCGTACTGAATTTTGTCCAAGTTTCAGTGACAATCATAACATCAGGATTTTCAATACCTATGTATGCCTTGAATTCATTTATTTTATCTCGGATACTTCTTGCATTTACATAGAAAAATGACAAAGAACCCTTGGAATATTTTGCTTGTAATTTAGTCTGGTTCTTGTTCTGTGATAGTATATTATATTACATTTCATTTGAAAAACATGAAACCACTGGGGCCTATCAAGGTTATCCAAATCATGAGCTATATATGGTATATATAAAAAAAAATTTACCTAACTATCTCCTTCATGAAAGTGTCCAAACCTTTTTTAAAACTAACTAATGAGCTACTGTTCACCACATCATATAGCAAGTCATTTCAAAAATCTACTATTCTATGACTGAAAAAGTATTTTCATAGATCAGGTCTACAAGTGTGTTTTCTAATTTTCTTATGCCCATGAGTTATCCTATCGGCTTCAAGCAAGAAAAAAATCAGACCTGCTTATATAATGCATGTTTGAAGTTATGTGATTTATTTTTTAACACTATGTAAATGTTACTACATGCATAATTTGTAGTTGTGTAGTTTTTAAATAATAGTAGTTTTTTAAATAATAATTTTGGTAATTATGTATATTGAGTAACTCAGTCATTTTACACACCAAAATATATTTTTCTAGTAGTATTTGATGTGATTTGTTCAAATCTGACCTCCATTTCCCTCGGAAATGAGATCCAACAAAGTTATAGTACTTTGAAGTTTGGCTCATTTTCAAGGGAAATGGAGGTCAAAATCTAAGCAAAACACATCAAATATAACTAGAAAAATGTATTTTGGTATTAACCTAACCTTACCTAACCTAACCCTAAAACTAACATAAGTGGAAATAGTAACCTAAAACTAACGAAAATATCATTACTTAACCTAACCAATCATCAACAGTATTCAGTTGGCCTAACCGGTTAATATTGGTTATTTCACCTAAATATCTTCTGATCTTTTCGTATTAGGCACTCACTGTCACATTTTGGGCAAGTTAAGGATGAGAGAATAATGCTGTAATTGATAAAAACATCCAATGCTTTCTCTTCATCTAGGGCACATGACGAATCAAGTTCTCAAAGTCAGAAACCACACGAACAGCAGGTCATAATTCTATCACAAACATGACCAAACTGAATCCAATTACAAAAACAAAAATAGTCAGAACAGAAATATCCAACTAATTAAGTCGCAGAGTAGCAAAAAAATAGCCCAAGCCTAGCTCATATATCATATTTTCATGATGTCACCAGGCAAATATTGGGAGGGTGGGAAAAAAGTCACAAAAATATCATAATATTCAAATCTACATAATTTGGTAAGGACGCATCTGTGAGCATAGTGACTTATGTGAAAATTATGCTTTAATATTTTATAAATTATATTTGCTTTTGATATTCTGAGTACAATAAAACTCGTATTAACCATAATTTTAAATAATAATTAAATAATAGTTTTTTAAATAATAATTGGTGCTGTGGTTAGCATATCCAACTGGCAATTGGATGATCCCAGGTTTGATTCCTGGGAGGTACCTAATTTTTTATAGAGGCGCGGCCACCAGCTTGACCTCTGTGTGAAGAGAGACCAACGCACGAAACAAGGTAAGGTTCATAAACTGTCATAAACACACACACATACTCGCATGTTTTTTTGGATGTCAGGTGGAATCAAGGCACATGTGTTTGGGTTCATGTGAACTCTGCCATGTTTGTTTATCATTTGAGTTGTTCCAGATGTTATGGTCACATTTGCCTTGTTACAAGTTTTTTCTAGTTTCTGTTAACCATTAGCATGCGTTTGAAAAGAAAAAGTGAAAAATTGGAAGTGGTGTAGTGAAGAAGCAGAGGAAAGCAATCACTGTAGCTAATTAAATGGAAGTTTTAATGAGATTAAGGACACTGACATGAAGAACTGTTAGGGGACACTCGTAGGTATTAATGAATAATGACTTAATGCAGATTGAATAACAAAGGCAGCAGAGGATTTGCAAAATGATGATGAACTAGAAGAGGACACACTATTGCACTAGTAAAACAGCTCACAGTATGTATCAAAATTGTCAGAAGCATTTTCTATGGCTGATATCCTCACAAAACATCTTGCTGACATTGATTTCAACATGGAACAGCACATTCAACAGAAAATTAGAGGAGCTTCTCCGATGCAACAAGGCAATTTATTGGGAGAAAAAGGAGGAGGCATGGCAGTCAATGCTAGATGCATATTTTAAGAAGCCTGCTGCTGCTACAACCCAAGTTGATGGAGAAAATGATGATTTTGCTGTATTTTAAAATTTTTTTAATTACGCGCTTTACATTTATGTACATTATTAAATAAATTTTTTGCTTGTAATATTTTTTTTTCCATTTTGCATTAATATATTTTGGTAAAAGGGGTTAAACAATTGGATTGGTTTCCAGGATCCTCTTTACCTCCTGAGGATTAGAGTGAAATGGCTAGAAGGATATTTGTTGATTGATTCTCCAGAAAATTAGAAGACAAATTGTAAATTTTCAACTCCAGGGACTTGGATGTCATTTGTATTGAAGTAAAATGTTGTGAAACATTGTCATGTTGAAATTGATGGTTGATGAAGAGATGACCAATATGAAATTGATTCTTCCAGAGATCAATCAGTTTACAGGATCTGTCACCCAACTTTGTGGAATCGAGCTTTCTTGCAACATTGTGTGCAATAACCACCTTTCTTATTCTGAGGTTTGAGTATGAACCTTTTCAAGGACCCCCCAAATATTATGAGAAACATGGAGTTGGTAACCAATTCTTATATCCTTATTCGGTTAAGGATATAAATGTGGGAACCAAGTATGCTTCAGGCAGATTGCCTTGCAATATTCCAGTTCACAGATATATTCCAGCAATGAGCTTAAACAGAAGTTAATCACTTCAAAAATCTTATTTTTATATTAAAAAGTTGTTATAACTAAGGTATATCAGTATTAATAATTACTTATTAGCAAGGTTACTGGCGTCATGTATTCAACTGTCTGCTGTATTGAACTATCCTCTGAGCACTTCTGCGCATGCGCAAAACAGATGTCGCAAATTGTGGTGGTTTGAATTGTTTGCTGTTTGTTTGGTTTGCTAGTTTTTTCGCTTTAATTTTTGATTTTTAAGATAGTTTTTTGTAAATTTGTTGGTTTACTAGTTGCTTTAATTCAATTTGCAGTTTTCCAAGATATTTTAATCAAGTTGTACAATGGCTGATAATGAAATGCAGAACAGATTGGAAAGATTGAAAAAGTATTTGTAGTACAAAAACTGTGTAGTCGAAATATAAAGAAAAAATAGTCAAATTATACCAGGTGTCCGAGAATTATCTGTACAATTTTTGGCTGTTATTAAAAGTCAACCATGAAGTGTAGAAATTCCAGTGTTGCCCCATTTTACAGAGAATCTCATTAAGTTTTTTCTGATACCACGTTTTGACAAGTTTTTTAGAAAATGCGGGTGACAGACATTGATGATTTAAAAGCAAGAATCACAGCTGCTATTGAGCGAATTGATGTGGATATGCTGCAGTGTACATGGCAACATTGGAGTATCGATTGGATGTTTTGCGAATCACTAATGGTGCACATATCAAATGTCTGTAACAACGTTACTTTAATAAAAGAAACTTTTGAAAATACAGATTCTAAATAATCTTGTTTAAGAATTTTACGTGTGTTATCAAGAATTTTATTAAAAGATGAAATTGTACAGATAATGTTCGGACACTGGAATTTCTAAAAAACTTGTCACAACTTGGTATCAGAAAAAACTTAATGAGATTCTCTGTAAAATGGGACAACACTGGAATTTCTACACTTCATGGTTGACTTTTAATAACAGCCAAAAATTGTACAGATAATTCTTGGACACCCTGTAGTTGAATAGCAAAAAACTATATAATTTGAAATATAAAACAAAATCATCGCATTTTTTGGAATTTTTTTGTGGGGGGCCTCTCCCTCTTCTACTAGCCCTGGCTGTGCCACTGCCACCTCCCATTAAAAATCTTAATTTCATATAAATGCAATAATAAAAGGTTGATTTCTCAATAATGATGAAAGTCGACAGTCATGTAAATATTCATTGGATTATTGTTTATATTACAAATTGAATTCCATAATTGATTAATAAACGCAGTTCAATTACGTATTTATACATGTCATGCTTATCATTTCACGCATGCGCATAAATGCTAGGGGATGGTTCAAACCAGTGGTCACTTAAAATCATGAGTGCTATATTCTGAACTGTCTGCTAGATTTTGTGCATGCGCAGAAGTGCTCAGAGGACAATTTAATACAGTGGCCAGTTGAATATGTGACACTGGTATTTTTATAAAAACAAATTTATCCTTAATTAAACTTGGTAATTGAAGTATTTGTTATAAAAAAACCTACCCAATTAAACCCACTGCATGTTAAGCATACCTATAAAGAAGATGGCATGAAGCATATCAAAGTTAATAGAATTTTGTGATTTGCTTAAGGTGACTCTGAAATAAGAGTATTCATTCAACTGTTGCTATCTGTGGGGATTATACATATTCATGAATATTGTTTCTTATTTTACAGAGCTGTGTAATTGTAATTAAAAGTGTACCAGCCATTAGTAAATAAACTTGTACAAGATGAGACTGAAAAGAGTTTTGGCATGTGCAGAGCAAGTGGCTGAATCCACTAAAAAGACCTCCAACCTTCCAGAATCCTACATCAAAAGAGCCATGGAGCAGGTAACTTGAATTATTTAATAAGATGCTGTTACAGTTCTAAATGCAAATCAGATCCCCAGGATCTGTAAGCCAGCACCACTTACCCTATAGTTTTTTTCTTATTGCTACAAGTGGTCATCAGGTACATGGCCTACCTACAGGTATATGGCCTACTAGGCTACAAACCTAAATATGTTTGGAATCTCATCTGATTCCTTTCTAATAGCATATATGACCTGTGGTAATAGGATTTGTATCTTTTTGTTTTTAATAAGATTGCCATGTTTTCTACTTCAGTTGGGAATGCAAAATGTCTTTATTTTCTGATAGTGTGGTCTATAGTTTGGTATCCTTATGCAGGATAACATCCTGTACCAGACATATGTACTGTAGACAAATTTTTACTTTGTTACATTACATTTGAACATCATAAAGTCACACTGTCCTGTTGAGGTTATCCAAGTCAAGTGGTCTAAACCTATATTTTGATAGAATTTTACAAAATATAAACTTCAGGCACGCTAATTATTTATCATTAAACTATTTACAAAGCTATATCTATATCAAAGTCTAAGCCAAAACATACATTATTTACGCAACTTGTAATCTTTTTCTCACTCATAAAAGCATCTAATTGTTTCTTAAAATTATCCAAGGAGCTACCCTATACCATAACATATGGCAAGTCATTCCCAAAATTCAAAAGACTATTCAGAAAGAAATTACAACTTGCATAAAGTTTTACATTTTTTTCTGTACAATTTTGAATCTGATATAACATTAATGTAATTAAAAGTATTCTAATCTGAATATACCATTAGGAAGCCTGGAAGCTTTTTAAGCAAAATTAATGGGATTTGGTTTATTTATTACACAAGGGAAGTAAAATAGCAAGTAATACTAATAATGAGTAACAATAATAACAAATATAGCTAATGTTATTAATAATAAATATAATGAAATGCTAAACTTTCTAAACATTTTCTGTTAAAATGTCAGTTCAATATACAAAATTATATACAAGAAAATACTTGTAATTTTAAATTATTTATGCTTGTGTAAATGTGATTAGCTTCACATAAGTTCAGTTCTTTTATTTAGTTGTATTTCAGTGTTATTTTTATTTTAGATTTTAAAAATGTACAATTTCTTTGAAAATACCTGGAGTGTACAGTTCAAATGTTTGATTGAAAATCAACAAAGCAGTAAGTTTGCTTTATTAAAAAATAATCTTCAAGAAGATTTTAGTTGAAAGGAATAATTTTTTAACTTTAGAGAAGGTCTCCAAAATATATTAAAGTCGAAGCTGATAGTATAACCTTTTGACAGTAATACAAGTAATAGTAAAAATGGTGAACATTTACAGAAGTAACTGGCATATAGTATTTGATTATTTTAAAAATTTTAAATAAAATAATCAGTTGCTTATTTAGTAGAAAAGTGATGCTTAATGAAAAAAATGAGAAATTAAGAAAGTAAGTTTAATGAAAGAGCAGAAAGAATAATAGGAGTTCAGATTGGATATGATATTTTAGATAGTTATAAAATAGGGACTTGATTACCATAGTAATAATGGTGGTGGTGAACTTTTATATCAGTAAGATTCCAAGAATCTGTTACTGTATCATTAAAAAGAATTTTACAGATCTGGGTCATTCTCTGTCAGATCAACCAGTGCCTAACACCCTCATCTCTCAGATTTTGCTGAAATTTGGTTTATAGGGAGTTTGTGGGCCCTGAATCCATTTCTGAAATTATAAGGTCAATCCGACCAACGGTTCAAGAGATTATGACCTCGGGAAATTTGAGGTCACTTGCGAGGTCACTAACATTTGGCGACCCATAACTTGGGTAATAATGGTCACAATTATATAAAAGTATATATATTTAGAATCAGAAAACGACAAGGAATCCAAATATGCACGTTTTAGAACTCTAGGTTGAAAAATAAAAAAGTTACACTGTAACCAAAATTTGAGGTCACGATTTGACCTCTGGGGTATCAAATGAGAATTTTTTTTTTAAATGTAAAAAATGAAGGCATAGGCATTGGCTATTAGAATCAGCAAAAAAAAGTTTTTGTTAGTATTTTTCATGTAACTAACATATAAGTGAACACCATATTCATAAGTTGTGCGTCAATTCTACCTATTTTTTCACACTTAAGCTCATAATTTGACCTATAGAAATTAAAATTACATTTTTTTATAGATATAAAAACAAAGGCAAAAAATGTAAAATTGTATTTCACTGCTAATCTACACTGGCAATAATAGTGAAAGGGGAAGACCTACTTAGAGGATTCATGTGCTAGCCTAATACAATTTTTGCATGCTCGATGCTCTCATCAATTTCTTTTTGTGGAAAAATGTATTGAATTCTGCTGCCTCCTCTTAGGGTAGGACAACTCATTACAGTTAATATATGATGTCCTGGCACTGCACATGAATCCTTGTTTGATGGATAATAATATGCACTTGATCCTGATGACCCAGAGGGATGTAGAAAGTTCACAGTGAAATCATCAAACTCTTCACAATATTCCTCCACAATTCCATACCAAACTTGCATGTCATAAATGCAGCCAACATACTCTCCTGGTTTGACACATTTTAGGTTACCAAGCATTGCAGGTTCATTAGTAAAATGACTTTTCCTTATTCTTTTCTTTTCTCCAATGCCACTTGAAATGGGATACACCATCAGTTCTTCCTTGTTTAGGGGAACAAATCTATGATATTTCTGAGTTCCAGGAATAGCCCTACTATCCTTGAATCGATGTTCCAACTGTTCTTCTGCATCTTTCAAATCAGCTGTAGTTACAAAGAAAAAATTTATCTTCTTGCTCAAGTTTTCTTCACAAAACTGAAACATGTGTTCTGGTGTAAGAATTTTGCCTCTCTAGTTCTCTGCAAACTGGCACGAGCAGTAGCTCTTTTCACTGTTCCTCCAATCCCATCACATGCATTTTTGCCATGGGATGTAGCAAAGAAGTGCCATTCACAAGACAGACCAAAATCCTCTTCATGGTAACAGATTTGTGAAGTTGTATCTGTTCTTATATTGGCCAGCACATCCATCTGAGAAATAGTGCACCTTCTTCAATTGTGGGCATCTGAATTTAACATATGTCATAAGCTTCAATATGAATGAGTAAACCATTATAGTGTGTTTTAGTGATGCAGATAAGAAACAGACACTAAAATGGCTAAGTTCCTGGTCTGCAGATGATCTATAATAGATGACAAAAGGGTGAACTGTACACTGTGAATTGTCCCAGTGAAACCCTTGGGCAGCATCCTGGACAATGAAAGAATAATTCTCAGAGAAATCACCTACTATAACTACCTCACTCTGAGGTGGTAGTGTTTCTTTCAACTGCTTGAAGTACTGTGATTGTTGCTGAGCAACAAAGTGATGACGAACCATGCAGGATATTTTCATGCTTAGGGATGATAAGTATTCATGAAGTGGCTCCACCTTATCAACCATTGTACAACGGTCAACAGTCACCCATTGCTTGTAAGATATTTCATTTGGATCTGATTTCACACTGTCAAGTAACTCAAGAAAATCCAGGACACCCTCTTCTCTTGGGCAATCATTGCAAAGTTGCATCATGCAAGTCTCTCTTTCTGTACTGCAGACACTGTAATCCATAAGATCCTTGTATGAAAGACCTCTTTCTCCCAATGCAGCCAGCTGCAATTTTGGATTTTGATGGTATGTGCAGACACAGACAGAATGAGTCCCACCACTACCGGCAAGCACACAATATGATGGCCGTAATTTTGCAAATGTGGAAAATCCTATTTTGGGATTCTTTTCATCATTTTTATATAGTTCAAACATCTCTCTTAAATTCCAGAGGACCAATCGTTTTTGCACCTTCATTGCACCTTCAGCACTGATAACTTTCACGCAATCCTTTTGGCCAGGACACATACGACTAACCTCTTCTGACTCATAGAATCTTCTAACTATATCTTTGTGTTCTTCAGATATCACTTTTCCTTTGCTCATTAGTGGAATCTTTGGAAGGATTCCATGTTCTGATTTAAGTGAACGGCTTCTTTTCACCATGTATGTTGTAGTTTGAAAGAAACTAGCTGTTTTTTCAATTGTGTATGGTGAGAGTGTCAATATTTGTAGTTTGTGATGGTGACATTTGCTCTCCAGGAATGACTGTTTC
Organism: Bathynomus jamesi; assembly: GCA_023014485.1. NCBI lineage: Eukaryota > Metazoa > Arthropoda > Malacostraca > Isopoda > Cirolanidae > Bathynomus > Bathynomus jamesi. The sequence goes on along the minus strand of JAJOZX010011060.1, from coordinate 39,171 downwards.
AATTCATTCATTAATTTGTCTAGATGTTTTTCAGATTTAGTTTCAGGTTTTGAAGTATCACTTACCTCCTCGGTAATTTGAACACCATAACTGAGTTCTAGCCTCTAGAGAGCTCCTTCAGGTGTTTCTGAGCAGATGATAGCTTACCACGAGCCTTGCGCTTTTTCTGGCTTAATGACAGCCCTTCTGAAAAGAACAGAAAAAAAGGTTTCACACACCTGAATATTAGTAATTAAATATTAATTATAGTACCTTAAATGCTATATAATTGGCTATATAGTAGATCAAACAGACCTTGTAGTAAAGTATAAGTTATTATATTAATTTATTACTTACTTTTTTTAACTGGTGTTTGGTCCAGAAATGCTAGAACTGGTTCAACTGAAGTTGAAGGATTTTCCTTTATCAAGCAATCACTGTCATTGTCCAGATCTTGAATTGAAGAGATGTTACTCAAGCCACTGATAGTAGATGATTCATTTGAATCCTGCTCAGACTCGTTGTTTTCAGTGGTACTAAGTATAGTGGGGTTTTTCATTATCAGTGTCCAGCAGTTCACACACAACAATGAGTCTTTTTTCACTCTTCCAGCACATTTTTCAACAAGTACATCAGTCACTTTTCTAAGATTGATTGTTATGCGTTTCTTGTGTTTTTGAATAGGGTCCTGGCAGTATTTCAAGTGCCAAACCATTGTATTTTGATCTGTAAAGATATAGGATTTACAATTAGGTAATATATATTTTTTAGAAAATATATAGCTATACACACTTAATATTTTAGGCCTTGATAGTCTCTGAGGCTCATTAAAACACCATACCCACCAGCCACCCACAGTGCTGGCTGGAACTGTACTAACCTATAGACAAGGAATTTTGCAACTATCTGTGTTGATTCTGCACTTAGACAAGTAGCAACATGTTTCAACAGGTTTGTTTAGGCTACATGTGAGCTTAGTCTTCCCCTTTCACTATTATAACTATTATTGCCAGTGTAGATTAGCAGTGAAATACAATTTTTATTAAATTCTTGGACCTTGAGGTCAAATTGATAGCTAAGATATAAAAATTCCTTGAAATGACAAGCAATTTATAAATATGGTGTTCACTTATAAGTTAGTTACATGAAAAGTACCAACATAAACAAACTTTTTATGATTGTTTCTATTAGTCAAGAACTCTGACTTTGTTTTTTATATCTATAAAAAATGTAATTTTAATTTCTATAGGTCAAATTATGAGCTTGTGTGAAAAAATAGGTAGAATTGACACAACTTATGAATATGGTGTTCACTTATATGTTAGTTACATGAAAAATACTAACATAAACAAACTTTTTTTTGCTGATTCTAATAGCCAATGCCTATGCCTTCATTTTTTACATTTAAAAAAAAAATTCTCATTTGATACCCCAGAGGTCAAATCGTGACCTCAAATTTTGGTTACAGTGTAACTTTTTTATTTTTCAACCTAGAGTTCTAAAACTTGCATATTTGGATTCCTTGTCGTTTTCTGATTCTAAATATATATACTTTTATATAATTATGACAATTATTACCCAAGTTATGGCTTGCCAAATGTTAGTAACCTCGCGAGTGACCTCAAATTGCCCGAGGTCATATCTCTTGAACCGTTGGTCGGATTGACCTTATAATTTCAGAAATGGATTCAGGGCTCACAAACTCCCTATAAACCAAATTTCAGCAAAATATGAGAGATGAGGGTGTTAATTTCAATTTTTTTTGGTTGATCTGACAGAGAATGACCCATTTATTTTATGAGTCTGTTTTCTAATTTTCTTGTCTCTTTGAATTCTGTTATTCTAATAAGAAAAAGTTGCTTGCAGTTTACTTAAACACAATTTTGTTTATAGAAAAATTTATGTTAATTACACTGGTCTACAAATTTTGAAAAAGTTTGTGCTTCGGAGATAAAATGTGTTTCCTATTATGGATTTTGGGGTGCTGAAAACGAATATGACCATAAAAACAGTCGATTGGCTACAGTTTCCAAGAATATTTAAGTTAAACATTTTGCGTATATGTATACCATATATTAGTAACATACCATACCTGTATAATGCAGTCACTTATATTGATTCAACCCATCGCTTCTTTGCTTCTCTTGTATTCAACTTCTGGAGCATCTCTTATTGTCCAGCAGTAGTAGTCTGCTAACAATGATGGACTCCATTTCCCCTGGTAGCGTTTCTCCATCGCTGAGATATCCTGGTGGAAACATTCACCATGTTCATCGCTGACTGCTCTGACTGCAGTTGGCTGGAAAAAATTCCAGGTGCTGAGAATGGAGGAAATGTATCTTTAAAGACATATTGCAGCCCATTTTTTGATAGGACAACAGCAGGTTTTCCACAAGCTCCCTGTAATTTGTCAGCTTTGGTATGTCCGAGAAAATTGGTTGCGACTAACTGGAAAGCATTCCACGCTGTCTTCTCACCACCACCTAGGATATGGTCAAACTCCTCATCTCTAAGAAGCTCGTGGATCTGTGGACTGACAAATACACCCTCCTTGATTTTTGCTTCACTGAGCTTTGGGAATTTACCACTGAGGTATTTAAAAGCTGCCCCCATTTTATCCATAGCCTTAACAAAATTTTTCATGATGCCCAGTTTGATGTGTAAGGGTGGTAACAAAATCTTGCTCAATTCTACAAGTGGAGGATACTGAACATTTTTTGTTCCAGGTTCCAATGAGTGTCTGAGTGGCCAATCCTTCTTGATGTAATGAAGTCCTAGCCCGACTACCCCATTCACACAGAAAACAGCAATACTTAGTGTACCCTGGCTGCAGTCCAAGCATGATAGCAACACTTTCAAGTCACCACAAACCTGCCCTGATGCTTGTCATAGTTTATGCAGTTCAAAAGTTGCTTCATGTTGTCATAAGTTTCCTTCATGTGGACTGCATGACCAACTGGAATTGATGCAGTACGTTGCCAATGCAACAAAACAGCTTTTAGACTCAACTTTGATGAATCAATGAACAGTCTCCACTCATCAGGATTGTGAATAATGTTGAGAGCTGCCATCAGACCATCGATGTCATTGCAAGCTACAAGGTCACCTTCCATGATGAAGAATGGGACAAAATCTTTTTGATGGTCATGAAACTTATACACTAACATTTTCAGCGAGGAGATTCCACTGCTGCAATCTGGAGCCCAACAGCTCTGCCTTACTCTTTGGCAGTTCTAAATCTCTGATGAGTCGTTTAATTCATTCTGAGTTATCATGTGTGGTTTAGATGATGTCAAGTTATAAACAAATTCAGGGTCTTGTGAAGTTGAAGGCTCACAAATTTCGCAGGTTCCTTCATTCTCCTCATCCTCTGACTCCAGGGAGAATGAGTGTGCGGGCTCAGGAATGGTAGTCCTTCGCCGTGAGGTACCAGGCGTATGGCAGAGGGTATATTTGGATATTGTAAAATCCACTTTTCTTCTTGCAAATACCTTTCTTGACTGGAGGCACTGTGCAGAAGTAACAATTGCTGACATGATCTGTTGGTTCCCTCCACACCTTGGCACTGCAAAAGGCAGATTTCCTTTTCCGATTCAACCACTGGCGAAGTTGTTGCACAAGTATTGCAGCTTATGTGTGGGGCCCAGCTCTTGTCCTGATCTCCAATCTTACAACCAAAATAAAAGTGATAGGCTTTCCTAATCATGGTGGTAATAGCATGCTTTGTGATGTAAAAGTCAATTCTCCACAAACATAACAGAAGTTATCTACACTGTTCACGCAATTACGAGGCATCTTTGTTCAAATTAGGCTGAAAAAAATTGTTTCAAAGCAAACACTAAAAAGAGTTTGACAAGGGTACACTGTATGACTGCGAATGAACTGATGCTGTGGCGTAATATGTAGATTAGGGTGGCCCACTTTTCAATTTTTTTTTTAAAGTATAGGTTATCGTAGTTCCCCCCATTATTTGGCACTATACTAGCACATTGGTACCATTTTTACCAAAATTGATCAATATTTAGGGGTCTCGCATCAACCTTGAAATTACGAGTTTTTTTTTTTAAATGTGTACTTTTTACTGAATCAAGATAAATCATTAAGTAGGGTGTTTTCTGAATCCTCTTGATGAGAGAAGTCGTTTGGTGTGCCTTCCAATGTCATACGACTAACGGTTTAAGTTGTGCCTGTATACAGGTAATACCAATGTGCTAGTATAGTGGCCAAATATGGGAAAAACCACAATCACCTATACTTTTCAAAAAAATCAGCAAATAGCAGACAAATAAGGAAGAAAGAAACAATAACTTAAACATCACTTTTGCATTGTATTGACCACTATCACATGTCACTGGCTGCAATGTTGTCCCTCTGTGCTATGTCATCGTGGCGAGTGATGACTTCTTGAAGTTGCCGAGCTCTTTCTGGTTCTTTTCCACCACTTGCAGAAGATCCTGCAGCTGTGCCTCGTCCTTTGTGTGACTGTGTTTCGCATAGTCTTGTATCAGTTGGACTCCTCTTTCAGCGACGTCATTGGTGACCTGGAATTAGAGATCACATCCTTCAGACGACAAAAGTCCTCATTCTCGTCCCACTTATCAGTTGGCAGGGTGAGCCACGAAGACCCATACATCTTCAGACCTGCAAATAAGACCAGGAGGACGGAATCGTCGATCAGGTCGGGGAGTAGCGTCATCTCGTCGACTGAGACATTCTCGTATGTGAAGTCTTTGGGTACAGGAGGTGGACAGCTTCTCTGCCATCTGTTGCTTCACAGTGCCATCCACCTTGTTGCTGCATAGAGCGAAGATGACGGTCTGAGGCCTCATATACCAGAAGTGCCACCTCATCACTGCCAGTGACGCTTCTGCCACCTCGCGGTCCACTGCCCTATACCTCAGAAAATGCTGGTATAGTACCAGGTCATTCAACGGCGCATCGGCTGCTACAGGGGCTGCCAACCAAGCTGATACGTACAGAAGAGCGATGAACACCACGATCCTGTGCAGTTTGTCAACCAGCTTGTGTCGAGCTCCAGCTGCCTACTGAACATCAGCAGTTTTGTGTAGTAGATGACCTGAAACAGAATAGGCACCATTGGAGAATGGAAAGTGGAAAGGAAACTGTCAAGAATACATGTGGGTTACGGGACACTTTAAAACTGATACTATCGATGAATACTATACACAATACGCACCTGATTATTGGACATGCGGAAATGATCAGCCACTTCCATGACAGCAGGTGCATTAAGGATGCGAGGAAGATTGACAGACACACTTGGCTCTTTCGGCAGGGGGGATGCTAGTTCTGTCTCCGACTCTCCTGACATGCCAGTATCATCATTCTCCATGGCCTCATCTCCAGTTTCGTATGCACACTTTGAGGTTTGCAGCTCCTGGCGAGGACGTTTTCTTCCTTCCTGTAGCTTTCTTTTTACAGCGAAAACTTTATTGTTCCCGCTCATCGTTGCCACCCGAGGACCATGTTGATCGAGGTAGAAGTCAGTCTTCTTTCTTGTCCTTGTCGGACAGCAGTCGATTCTTCTTTATATCTTCGACAGCGTCAGATGCTCCGATATCCCACAGCTTGTCCACACTGTCCGAAAACTTCTGCCTTTTCCTCCGGCGTCAGTTTCTCATTTTCTGCTCTTTTGGAGTAAGTGCCACTCTTTCCACAATGCCTCTAGCTTCCATTCACAGTTGAGCTTTGTGATTGTTTTAATGCGGGCCATGTTCCAAAACTTTAAGACGTTGTTTACAGTTTCTTTGAATGCATCTTTCCTGTTAGTAGTGTACTGGATAACACTGAAGAAGTATTGCAAAACCTGCCATGTTGTTGGCAATTTGCTACCACTGATGGAGGCCGAAGGTTGGCCAACTAACTAAAAAAATTTCTGAGGCTGATCTTAGAGAAGGTAGCGATGTTATTTTCGCCTTTCCTTTTGATGACTCTCTATTGTAGCTTCAAGAATTCTTCCAGTTATGGTTGCCATCGATTTGTCCATGACAAAGGATGAGGAACTCAGACAGAATTTCAAAATGTTATGATCTGCAAAAAAAGAAATAGGTTAGGTACCTGGCACAGGCATAGTGCATTTTCTAATTACCTATATACATTATACATTCCGCCCGGGTATGGTGACTCATTTTTTTTGAAAAGTATAGGTGATCATGGTTTTTCCCATTATTTGGCACTATACTAGCACATTGGTATTACCTGTATACAGGCACAACCTTTAAACAGTTAGTCGTATGACATTGGCAGGCACACCAAACGACTTCTCTCATTAAGAGGATTCAGAAAACATCCCTACTTAATGATTTATCTTGATTCAGTAAAAGCTAAAAAGTACGCATTTAAAAAAAAAAACTAGTAATTTCAAGGTCGATGCGAGACCCCTAAATATTGATCAATTTTTGTAAAAATGGTACCAATGTGCTAGTATAGTGCCAAATAATGGGAAAAACCACGATCACCTATACTTTTAAAAAAAAATTGAAAAGTGGGCCACCCTAATATAGATGCCTGTGACACATCAATGTGTGCATGCGTGTAGTTATATTTTTTAATTTTAATAAATTAATGTAATTACATTGCATTTGAGTAATTTTAAATTGGGTAAGGTTAAGTTAGGTTAGTATTCCATTTATATTAATGTCAAAAGCATTATGGGAAGCAATATGTTAAAATGATCCAATCTATTTCTTAATAAATAATTTACAAATACATAATGTAATAGATAAATTTAAAATTACATTTTATTGTATATATATGTATATATTTACATTAATTTATTAAAAAAAAATATATAACCACGCATGCACAGTAGAGTCAATGCATTGATGTGTCACAAGCGTCTACATATTATGCGACAGATGCAGTCCAGTTAGTAGGGTGCAGGGTTGCCTGATGTCTTTATAAATAGAGCCAATTGGCAATTTTAGGCATCATTTCGTATTCAGGGACCCAAAATTAGTAAAGATTGAATACTTTTATTTCCGAAGCATTTTGGCTGTAGACCAGTGTTACTGGCAATTATATCATAAATCATTTATTTCATGTAGCCTACTTGAATGATTGGAATTATTAAAATTGTCATGCAGAGGATTGATAGAAGTAAATAGACCACTTTGTTTTTTCCAAAATATTTTTTTGATTAGATTATAAATGTTGGTAAATAATAAATTTATTAAATTAGTAGATGTAAGGTGAAAGGAACATGATTTTAAGTATATTGATTCAATTAATTCATTATTATTTATTGACTTTTTTAATCAAATAAAACCAATTTGGAAAAAACGAAGGTGTTTAGTTGTTATTAATTATTTTTACATGACACTACCCTCTAAGTTACTCTTTAGGTTCAGTGGAAGACTCCAAAAGGTGTTCAGTACCGTCAAGCAACAATCAAAAGAGAGAGATTTTTATTCACTGTTAATCGACCTTGGACAAGAGAATTTTTCGAGGATAATAGACCTGGAACAAGATCTCCTGTAGTTCATTTGGAACCTATAATTGATTGGCCTTTTTTTAAGTAAGATTACATTTGTTAGCATTGTGCCCGCATAAAGCACTATATAGGTCATAGGATAATTAAGTTTTGAGGGAACAGTTGGAAGATGTTTAACTTAGGTGTAGGTAACATATTAGGAACTACATATAGTGTATGTTATACAAATTGAGGCTGAAATAGGGCCTGATTGTTACTAGAGAAGAGTTCTTGTTATTTGATAAGAAAACTTTGTTATATTTATAGTTCTTATTGAGCCTGTGTATGTTTATACTGTAATAAATCAAAATAACCTATATCATCATTCAGTTTATGCACTTTTTTTTTTTTTATTCAGAGGGGACAGAGTTCAAATCTTAGAAGGAGATGACAAAGGAAAGATAGGACTCATTAATTACATGGTAGAAGAAAGAAATTGGATTGTGGTTGAAGGTTTAAACTGCACTTATAAATCCATAGGGGGAGATAAGTAATTATTTCATATATTTCCTTTATTGTTCAGTGTAGGTTAAACTGATAGTCATGGTTTTCTCAAAGATTTTTTTGAGATGATGATATTACATTGTGAACCACTTCTAACTTATGAGCTTTTGATGCAGGTTATTAAATTTTAAGTGTAGTGATTGTTTAGAAATTTGACTTTCTCATAACAGAAAAATAGATAAACTATACAAGGAACTCAGCCCAGATGGTTTTAGGTTTAGCCATATTTAACAAAGACTTATCATCACAAACTTAAAACATAGATAAGTTTAATGAAATTAAATTCCTACAGATATATATTAAGTTTTTTTTCGTAAGTATGTAATATTTCTTAATAATTCATTTCATTTGAAGGGACTTCCCTGGAATGTTAATGAAAGAAGAACAGCCTTTGCTTGTAAACCATGAAGTTATGTTGATAGATCCATCAGACCAGAAACCAACAAAGGTTAGTTCAAATAGCCCCAGAGGTTTTTGACATTTACTCTAAAACTAAATCAAACAATTCATTCTTCAAAAGGGCTATTTTTGTGAGCTAACTGAAGGTTAGTGAGACCTATCTGTTACGATATACAGCATCATCATTGTTGTCACAAACTTTGAAAGTGTATTCAGTCATCTGTTGCACACTTTTTTCTTTGTTTTTCAAAAATGCAATTTGTAGCTACTGCTCAAATTAATTTCAACCAATAAGTGTTACTGATGGATCATACGAACCCTGTGCCAATTTGAGAGTACAATATGTTAATATGTATGTATCAGTAGTCCTTATGGGTTGAAATGGGTGACTTATTTTTTGTATTTAAGCTTTTCACCTCTGATTTTGAGAGGTTTTGTGGTTTAGAGCAAAATACATGAATTTTAAAATATATCGGTCATATTTTTATATTGAAAATATCATTGATGCAGGACTTGTGCTGAAATTTTTATTGAAATTGGTGATATTCTTTGCTTTATAAGCTTTTGTGCCTCACATTTGTGAATTTAATTTCTAAGAGTGCATTTGTTAACTTGGGAATGAAATACATTAGTTTTATGTTAAATTATATTTTTTTTTATTGTACATTTTAGTTTTGTGTTAATTTTAATTGTAACTTTGTAGCCAGTGAATGCTAGTTTAATACTTAGCTGTTTGGGCAGTGTAGAATAAAGTACATCAGAATATTCTCTCCACTCGCTTGTCTTGACAGTTTTCTAGGTGCATTTGATCATTGTTGCAAGTTACTTATTTTTTGTAACTAATTACAGCACTGAGGTTTGCAATGTCATTTCACACACTATTATATACAAGATACCAAGTAGAATATCTCTTGACAGCCTTTAGTGTTAAGTATAGCATTGGAAATAATTTTTTTCACAATTAGATTTCATAAAAAATAATTTTTAAATGTAAATTTACTTTTTTTCCCAAATCATTGTGGAAGCACAAACCTTTTGCTTATGCCTAGCTACGCCCCTGAATTACAGTTACTAGTTTCAAAAAGTAGCTAGTTAGGCCTACTTCAAAAGCTACTTCTGACATTTTTCCTGGTTTTAGTGAACATCTGATCTTGATAAAAGTACTTTCCTTGACAAGTGATACTTGCCAAGATTGTTAATTTTTTCAGATTGATCGTGATTTAACGAATAAAAAAGATTTTATCATACTAGCATTAAATATATGTTGTCAAATAAACTTGCAATGTGCACAATATGTACATCGAACAAGGCTTGTGAAAAAAAGTAGCTGCAAACTTTGTCTTCACAGAAAAAAGTAACTGGTAGAAGTTACAAATATTCATGATTTTTTTAAGTACTGTACAGTAGTTATAATTACTTTGCCAGAAAATGTAACTAGTTGCCATTACAGTTACTCAAAAAAAGTAACAATTACTGAGTAACTAGTTAAGTCACAGCACTGCATTTTATGAAAGCATTTCTTTGTAGAGGTGTATGCTCACTTTTTGTGCACTAACTGAAGATCGAAGTGAACTTTTTTACGACTATCATCGTAAACTTTTTATGAAACATGCCATAAATTAGAAAGGAACCATTTTGATTAAGTATTTGGACAACTTTTTAACTTGTAGCTGGTGCAATTTTTTTGATTCATTTTTCTGCAGTATAGCTAAGTAACTTTTTATAGATGATAATTTTTCATTCTTAAATGTTGGTTGGTTGGTTTTCTCATTGTATCAGTTGCTCGGAGACACTAGCACCGGACCTCCAACACTGTTGTACGGGCCTACATGGCTAATCTGGGTGGATAATTGTGAAAATCCAGGCATATACAGTAATATTATGTTCGTGAGAGGAAAGATCTTTAAAACAATAGGACCTAAAATTGTTTCAGAATTATCCTTGTTATCATTGAAAAACATGGCTACCATATGCACCTGCCTGGATTTTAATTTAAAATCCGGGCAGACACATGAGGTAGTAGGGTGTCAATTTTAGTAAAGTCAACAATTCAAAAACTACTAATGCTCAAATGATGTCATATTATCTAGCAAACTTAGAAATATTTTGTGTTGTTTAAGAAAGCCATTTACCTACTTATATTTGACCATAAAGGTTTGAAATATAACCTAAATATGACTGTAGTATCGCATATTAATGTGCCATTGATATATGTGGTCAACTTTGGTTATTTTTGGTGTGCAGTATGGTTCCTAAGTTTCACAGTCACAAATGCTGGAGTTTTGTTTGTGAATGCATGTTTTTTCCCTCCTTTTTGACAATTTTGATTACTTCGTAATGTAAATATTGTGTAATTCAAATTATTCAAATGTTGTGTGTGACCCAAACTTTCTGTATATTTTGATATGAGAGATAAATGAAATTGTCATTACTTTGAATAATTAAGTCTTGTACCTATAACAACACAACCTTTTATCTGAGCTTATAGGAAGATATTAAGAATTTCAATTAACTTAATTTTATGTAATCATAATCAGTAGGCCTATCCACATTTCAATGACATTTCTTTTGTTCAGGTCCACAGAATGAGTCAGAAAAATCAGAACCTGAAGCAAATCAAGTTGTCACCTAAGTCATTTGGTGGGGACTGGGAGGGAACTTCCCCTGCTGAGCTGCCCACAGCCAGAGATCTGTGGAGGTATGGTTTGTTGAGGAGAGATGAGTGAGGAAGACAGGAATTACCCAGTTAATGACCTGATTAACAATGGCATTGTTCCAGGGCTACTGGCTCAGTGGAGAAAGGCCAACGCTCTATTCACAGGACCTGTAATCAACACTGAGGTCAGGATCAGGGCTAAAGTGAAGGCACTGTGGGATGAGGCAGTGAAGGTGTCCATTGGCAATGTGAAGCTAGAGGTCAAAGATAGGTTCATGATGAAACTGGACAAATTGATGGACATCCTGACCTGTCACTGTGTGATCAGGAGCTGCAGTGAGCTTGGGTGCAACCCTGTCTGCAACAGTGGGGTTCACATTGACTGCAGCTGCAGGAGTGAGCAGAAGATACCAGTGCAGGAGCTTGCCTTCATTAAAGGTCAGAGAGAAAAGGTGGGAAGTGTGGGGGCACACCAGATGGGTCTAGCTGATCACCCTGAGACCAGGAGACAGGAAGCAGTGCTGCAGAGACAGGAGTAGAGAAGGAAGGCTGAGGAGGAGGAGAAGAGGAGGAGGAAGGCAGAGGAGTCAGCCAAGAAAAAAAGAGGAGTTGAGGGAGGAGTCACTGCTGGAGATGGAGTTGGAGGAGACTGGAGATATACTGGGAGAGGAGAGAGGAGGACGAAGACTTCATACCAGAGGCTGCGACAACTTCTTCCTTGCCTGTGCTAAGAAGAAATACAACACTGAAGATATCACCAACATAGCTCTGGCTAGCTTGAGACATCACACTGGGCTGAGAGAGAGTGCAGAGATTGATGCTGGTCTTATCACAGAGTTTGACACAGCACTGGTGATTGACCACAACAAGGTGAGGAGGGCTCAGGAGAGACTGACTAAGGAGCTGGTCAAGAAGTTTGATGAAGAGATTAGGGAAAGTGGCATCACCTGTATCATCTTTGATGGGAAAAGAGATGACACCAAAGTGATGATGGAAGCTGAGGGCAGTGACAGGCAGTTTTCTGGCCTCATTAAGGAAGAACACTACACTGTGCAATGAATCAGGTGGGAAATATTTGTGGCATTTTGTACCAGAAGAAGCTGCAGAGGAGAGAAGTCATGCTGAGGTCATTGCTGATCATCTGGTGAACTGGCTAAGAGAGAGAGGAGCAGACCAGACCAGACCAGACCAGACCAGACCCTTTTGGCCATAGGAGGTGACAGTACTAATGTGAATACTGACTGGGACGGAGGAATAATGCACTTGCATACTGGGGAGCTGAGTCTCAGACACCTGGTGACTGCATTGGATGGCAAGACATTGAGCAACAAGAAGTGCCACTGAGCTGGAGAGCAACTCAAACTTCACGAGGATCACTGTTGGTCCTCCTCTACCCCATCTCAGTCAGGAGGTAGTCAAAGACCTCAGCACAGACCAATCATATGGCTACAGAATCATCACTGCTATCAGATCTGGAGAGGTACCTCAGAGTCTAGCTCTCCTGGAGATTGGGTCAGTCTGTCACAGTAGGTGGCTCACCACTGCTCTAAGGTTCTGTAGATTGTGGATTTCCAAACATGGGCTGAAGGGTAGGAACCTGAAGAATCTGAGGATAATTGTGGAATTCATAGTGGGAGTCTTCATGCCAAACTGGTTCAACATCAAGTTAAATCACAGAAGGTAGTGATAGGAACAGTGATGCCTACAGTGAAGAGATCAGCCTGGTATGCACACTGTGCTCTAGGCCATGCTGTGCAGTGAAGTGGAGGAGGAGAGGAGGGAGGCAGTGAAGAGGATACTGGAAATCAGAGGTGAAGGAGATGAGGACACACAGGTAGGAGACTATAGTGTCAGACCCAGGAAGACTCCTGACATCAGCCCAGATGCCACCAAACTCTGAGCTTATTGACTGGAACTCTGAGCTTATTGACTGGAACTCTGGCGTGACTGAGCCTCCTCTGATCTGCTCCCTCACCACCGCTGCAATCAAGGGGTTTCTAGATAAACCAATGGAAGTTCCTGCATGGCCCTCACACACACAGTAAGTAGAGAGGTGTGTAAGGATGACAACTGAAGCAGCACATGTTTACTCACAAGTAGGGGTGCACCGGATATGATATCCGGCAGGATATTGCGAAATATCATGTATCCGGCAGGATATGGGTCATATCCGGTCGGATATAGGCCAAGACATTAGAAAATTAACACCTGTATGAAAATCTGCCATAATATGACAACACATTACAAATAATATTTTATATACAAAAAAAAAAGGAAAGTCCTCCAGGGCCCACCCCTAAACCAGTCCAGCAACACTTTTTATATTAAATCAACACAATACTGATGACAAGAATAAATAAAACATCTGTCCATCCTTAACGATTACAGTGCTATTAATATAATCAGAGTTTTTATAAAAACGTCTAGGCATTAAATTTTTTAAAAAGAGTAAAATATTGCTAGACCCCTGCACTTGCTTTCCATTCTTTTTTTTCCTTTATTTTCAAAACATTACAAGCTTGACAAATGTAAAACAATACATTGAATACAATATAAAATGCCTGGAATGAAATCAATGAATGGAGGGCAGTATTGTGTAGGTCGGATGCCGCCATTCAGCCTGGAGGTCTTCAGAATAAAAAAAAAAAAAACTCGACAACAGTGATTTAGAACTTTTTTCCGTTGTGGTGCAGAAACAAGACCATTTCTCCTCTTTTAGGCAATATTCGGGATCGCCTTGCCTCATAGATGTCTCCATATTCAGAAAACATTCCTCTGAAAATACAGAGGATGCGGGTGTGCAGAGAAGCTTTGAAACAATAGTTTTAAGGAGAGGAAATCGGTCCTCCTGCTTCCAAATTTGAACTGGACAGTGTTTCCTATCTACAAGAGGTTCAGATGCATATCGGTCTAACCAGTGGTGTAGTGCTAAATAAAGAAGTGAGGGAACGCATTTTGAAAGTGTTACTCAGATGCGGGGGGGGACAATGGCGAGCGCGGCGAGCCCATACAGTTGGGGGTCCGGGGGCACTTAAGCCCCCCGGGAAATCTTTTGAAATCTGACCAATTTCAGGGATATTTTGAGGTCATATGCACTGGATATTAGGATATATTCCAAGGTTGGAGATGCAGTATTTCCAGTGTCATTAGATATACGACATCCAGTACGATCAATAAAAATAGCTAACAACTGGAATGATTAACTAAAAAAAAGTTAACAACTGGTACGCCGTGGTGACTGTTTCACCAGATCTTTATAGGCTAGCATTGCCTCAGTCGAAGTTAAAAGAAATGAAGCAGTTAATGATTCTTTCTTATATTTCTTCTAGGGGTGGGAATTAAAATTTCATGACGTTAGAGATTTGTAAGTTCGGATTTATTTGAAATAGTGAGGGAACGCCGTTCCGTCTACCAAAAAAAGTAAGAGAACGCCGTTCCCACGCGTTCCCACAGCACTACACCACTGGACCGTCTAACTCCCCTTCAATCAGTAAAACAGGAGCAATCTTTTTTTCAACCTTTCTTCTTTTGTAACTTACTTTCCCAGATTGCTCTCCTTTTGTGATCTCCATAAAACACGCTTCAAGAATGTCCTCTTCGTCTTTCCTCTTTCGCATAGGAGAACTAGAATTTGAGCTGCTTTCATTTTCATTAGAATCATTACCACCTTTGGCATTTTCAATACCTATGACTTCTTCAATCAGCCAGGATTTAGCCTGCTCTTTTTGATCTTGTTGAAAGAAAGATAACTTATACCGCGGATCTATTGCAGTCGCAGTCACGTAAGCCCTGTTTTTCATTATGTTCAAAGATTTCCCATCATTACTCTCCGATAAGAAACGCGCTCGAAGAGAAGTCAGGAGTTCTCTCTCTGTCGTTTGAACACCTTGGTCATCATGGCCAATCTTTGAAAGAAATCTTTGTTAAATACAAATGCTTGGGATTATGGAAGACAGTTGATTTTTCCGAACTCATTTCCCGAGTTAGTTGGAAGAATGGTTTTAATATTTTAACGAGATTTCGTATCAGTGTCCACTCGAAGGATGTGATGGTAGGTAATTCACTACGATCAGCCAAATGCAGTTGCACTGGAATTTTTAATTTATATAATCTTTCTAGCATCAAATATGCACTGTTCCAACGTGTTGGGACATCTTAAACCAATAGGAGAGGCTCAAGATTTTGCTGCACTTGAATGTGTTTGAAATTGTTACAGGTCAAAGGAGAATAATTAAAGTGAGTTGCAAGGCGGCGACTTTTTGCAAGAATATCAATTACACTCCTCTGAACCATAAATGAGTCACTAATAACCAGTTGGAGTAAATGAATGCTGCAGTGTATTGAAGGTATTTCAGCCAGGTCACTACCTCCATCCCTCACCAATAAATTCCTCTTATTTGCATAAAGATCCCAACTATCCCACATAGAGCGAAACTTTTCAGATATACGTATTCTTGCCAGTATGCGACCCTGAGAAATGAGAGGCATGTAGCTCAGCATCGTATCTTTCAAAATCTTTACCTATCCAGTGACCCGATAATGATATAAAACTTTCTTGAGAGGTTGTGCATGTCCATATATCTGAAGAAAAGCTGACGTGCTTTACTACCAACTTCTGAGCAATTTTAGACTTGAACTCATTATAAAGACGAGGAATTATAGTATCGGAGAAGTACCTTCTGCTCGGTAAGAGATATCTGGGTTGGAAGTAGGCCATTAGATCAATAAAACCATCATCTTCAACTAAAGTAAATGGCTGGTTGTCCAAAGCCATCATCATGCCAATTTTATGGTGAATCATCACAGACCTGGAGTCATCGATGTCCCATATTTTTTTAGATGAAAAGCTTTCCTCTATTGAGATCTGCTTACTCATTTGGTCCATTTTCTTTTCTTTCAGAGTACTACCAGTAGAAGTTGATGGCCTAGCCCGTATTCTATCTATGCCTATTTCTTTTGATTCAGTTGCAGCTATTCTTTTTTTTTGTCATTTTCGTTTTTGGCTTCAGCATACTCTTTTGGGTGATTAATCTTCAAATGATTATGAAGAGGTGTTGTGCTAAGACTTTTGGCCACCTTTCTCCATCTCATATTTGATAATCTTTTGGCAAATATTACACTTTGCACTAATATCACTAGGATCATTTATTGTATACAGTGACCACACAAAACTTGTCATGATTAATACTTAATAGTTTAATATAACACAAGAACCTGAAGGAGAACAAAACAATTAAACATCTGAATATACTTAAATTATTATTTATCTTATATTTGGGGGGGGGGGGGGGCGGCGCTTGCCCCAATACAAACAAAACAGCAATATGAGTGTAAAAATAATACGGTACCTAATAATATATATATGTCCGAATAGATATGGCCATATCCGGCATCCGGCTGGATATGAAAAATTCATAACCGGTGTACCCTACCCCTACTCGCAAGAGGGAGGGAGGCGTACATCGGTGGCCAGTAGGGAGCTCATGTCCAGGAACAAGAGCAAGGCAGACATGGCATCCTTGGCAAAATTCAAGAAACCTATCTATATTTCTAAGTTTTAATATTGAAATAAGATCAAAATGTCTTTAATTGTATGTAATGTATGTAAAATGTGGTTATATACAATAAAAAAAAAGTACTTGCAAAAATTGCTGATTTTTCGTAAACTTCAACTTCAACTTCAAATATAAGTAGCTAGGAGTGGTCAAATCTGGATTTTAAAGCCATATTTTGATTTAGCACATAAAAATGCATCATTTGGTCACTAGTAGTCTTTGAAAATCTAAAGATTTCACTTTGCTCCCTAAAATTGACACACCCTAATGAGGTAGCCATGTTTTTTTAAACCTTCCCGTACGGCCATGGATCAGATTGGTTTTTGCATATTTTAATTACTATAATAATAATAATAATTGTAAGTGAAGTTGTTTTGATGGCTGGCCAGTATTTTTGTGAACTGACCAAAGGTTGATTGCGAACTATGTTAGATTTTACATCGTCATTGTCGTATATCGTATTTTACACCTCATAAGACGGTACTTTTTTCGTGAAAAACGTCTCAAAAAATCACCTCAGGGCTCATATGTTGTTGTTTTGTTTAATGTTCTTTTAATAAAGTTATGGGAATATATTTTTTGTCAGGCTAATAAATCTTGAGAAATATTTTTTTCCTAAATACTCTCTGCTAAATATAGGGTGCGTCTTACCACTTGTAGCATCTTATGAGGCCTAAAATACGATACTTTTGCTGAGTAAAGTGTGTTAAATATTTAGTGTAACTAGTTTTTTTTTCATTTTCGGAGAGATGATGCTCTTTGTAAATTATTTAAGAATTAAAGATGACCTGCGTTTTGCAGTTTAAGCTTTTTAAAGCTGGACACGGGCCAGTCTTCCCATGCTTCTCATACTTACACATTTATTTTACACTTTTTTTCACAATTCTTTTCGTTCTATTTCCAGTTTCATTTTATGAAAATATTGTTATATACATGTATATATTGAGCGGCAGAAAAATCGGCCCACTTGGAATATCGCAAAAAGCATAGAAGTGGGCAAGCTTCTGTTTATAAAAGTTTTAAAATTTGAAAATTTAGTCTGAGGACATTAAAAAATCTTCAAACACCTGCTTAATACAATTTATTATAAAAAAAATACTGTACAAAAAATTTTAACTAAAAAAAACAGATTTCGACAAAAACAAAAAATTGAACCCCCCACCCCCAATAAAACGACAAAAAAAACTTGATCCAGGGTTAATAAGAGGTGTTGCCTCCCCTAGCTTGAATGACTGCAGCCATTCGTCGATTCATCCCATCACATCCTGTGGGATTCCCTCCCACTCTTCAGTTAAAGCTTGTTGTAGCTCCTGTAGAGTGTTAGAGGCTACTAGACGAGCCCTAAGACGCCGTCCCATCGTGTCCCAGAGATGTTCTATAGGGTTCAGGTCCGGACTTCGGGAAAGCCACTCGATTCGACGAATTCCAGCTTCGTCAAGGAAATCGCTAACGGCTCTTGCAGCATGGGGTCTAGCGTTATCGTGCTGTAGAAGGAAGTCTTCGCCAATGAAAGGAGCAAAAGGGAGCACATGCTCCAGCAAATCTCTCCCACGTATCTTGCGGACGTCAATGACCCACCACCAACAACGACGAGCTCTGTGCGCGAGTTTGAAGTGATACCACCCCAGACCATGACAACCTCCTCCAAAAGCAACCCTCTCCGTAAAAGTGCACGGGGCCAATCTTTCTCCTGTTCTTCTCTACACTCTCCCGTCCATCGGATGTTTGAAGATTAAATCTTGATTCGTCCGTGAACAGTACTCGTCCCCATTGGACCATAGTCCAATTGACATGCTCACGAGCGAAAGCAAGACGAGCATTGCGGTGGTGTGGGAGCAATTCTGGGTCCATTGCTGGACGTCTAGCATGTAAGCCACTTTCCATAAGTCTCCTAACTGTTCGCTCCGATACACTGACATCTGGAGACCTTTCCAGCTCATTGCGGACGTTTGTGGCAGTCAAGCGACGACCTCGCAAAACACTCAAAACGATGAGATGATCGTCACGAGCAGATGTGCAGCGCGATCTTCCAGATCCTGGTCTTCTGGTGTACTCTCCTGTCTCCACATAACGTTGGTAGACACGTCGAACCGTTGTTCTTGAAATTCCTAGCGCATCGGCGACGTAACGTTGGCTCCGACCATGTTCAATTAGGGCGACGACTTTTGCGACGTTCACGGCACTCAAATCCATTATAAATGTCCAATTCTGAAACCCAAAAGAAATAGAAGTCTGTCTGTTACTAAACGCAAATGCTTACTCCCACTAGTGGAAGAAAAAAGTGGTACTAGCAGTCTGAGAGCAACTGAATGTCAGATTGTCGAATTCTTAAAAGAAGTCGAAAATTCGTTACAGACAGTGTTCGCAGCTGACGTTTTGTGTCATTTCTCGTTATTTGGTTGCCTCATAGACTATATTTTCGAATTTTAAAAATTTTATAAACAGAAGCTTGCCCACTTTTTTGCTTTTCGCGATATTCCAAGTGAGCCGATTTTTCTGCCGCTCAGTGTAAGTACACACACACACATTTTATATATATATATATAATGTTCGCGTGCGCAGGCAACTGGGCATAAGTAATCGGCGAGTACCTCACTCTGACTTGAGAAGTCATCCTTCGAACCCTCAGTTACGTTCGAAACACTTACCATACTTTTCTCTGTTCAAATGACACTAAGGTTAGATTTAGTTAATTAGTTTTGAATTTAAAAAGGTCGGTACCTCGCTTATGCGGAGATGCGTACATTGTGTTTGTATGAAATTTGTGCTCAAACTTGGTTCGCTCACCGATCTTGAGGGTTTTTAGAAAACCTAAGTCACTCTCCCCTACTCAGTTTTTGAACTTTGATAATAAAATGTCTCAGGATATTAATACGTCATTAATTATTTTGCTTTTCAATGGAAGAATTTTTCGTTGTTGGAGTAGCGAAGAGTGAAGTGTATGAACATTAGTGCATTTCAGGTACAGTTGTAATTTTTACACTGATAAAAGAATCTGTAAGATAGAATTTATGCTCAAATACGGTTGGATTATCATCAGACTTAATGGTTTTGTGGTTGTATTCCAAAGTTATATCCCACCAAATAAATTTAGAGGGATTGCATTTTCCCGTTCGTCACACTTTCGTTGTCCGCGCCGTAATTTTTGAACCACTCGGCATAAATTGTTGGATACGTGTCATGAGCAAGAATAGTCTCTACGTTAGATGTCAAGTCCAAAAATAAAGGTCAAAGGTTGCGTTTTCGTGTCTACATAACAAATTACTTTTGAACCACTTTACATAAATTGATGAAACTTCATACTCATTTGTATCATCAAAGACGATGTGTCGCGAGCAAGAGTCGGGTCTTTGCATCACTGGCCAAGGTTATTATAGATGGAGGCATTGATGTCGTTCCGATATAGTTCTTGTTGTTGCATATTTTTAAAGCACTCGCTATTATGTTTCTGACAATAAATTTGGAGGGGATAAACTGAATTGCACTTCTCCGTTATTCCATTCGTTCGTCACATTTTCGTGTCTGGGCTGTAACTTTTGAACCACTCGTGAAACTTCACACATGCACACACTGAAAGCAAGAATAAAATTCTTGCACCAAAGGTCAAGGTTATAAATATAGGAGGATACATTGATATCGTTCCGACATGGTTCTTGTTTGTAGTCACTGCGGAAATTTTTTCTGAAAATTGAAAATAGACTTTGGAGCAGTTTAATTAAATTCGTTTCAGGAATTGAATATTTATTATTATTAGGCGGAAGTTTACATATCAAATTATTTTGTATTCTGAAGGCGTTATTACAATGCTGTAATTGTAATGTGTATGTACAGTAGGCCCGGTCGAAATCTAGTAAAAATGATTTTTTTTAGATGGGCACTATGTGGGGTTTATGAAATGATATCCTGACCAACATACTCCAAAAGAAAGTTTATGCTCCCCTCCGTACCACTAGCATACTCCCTCTTATTTTTGGCTCCGCCCCCAAATTAAAAATAGTATCATGAATCCAAATGGAGATCATTTAGAGCATTTTTTTATAGAGATGACCCCCCTTAAAATTGCATAATATACCTCATGTGCAATTTTCAGGCAATTATCCAAGAAATTTCAAATCCTTGAAAAATTGCCGCATCCCCAAAGTGTTATCAGTATATAGAAAAGGGTGGCATAAACTTTAGTTTGGAGTACTGATTGCCTAGGACCACGCTTCTCAAACTAGGGGTCGCGTAAATATTATTGGGGGTCGCAGAAACATTTGAAAATATTATTTTTTTCATAAATATACAGTGTTAGTACCTATTGCTTTTATGACATTGAGTGAAGGGTCGCGAAAAAATTTGTCTGATCCAAAGGGGTCGCAAGTGAAAAAAGTTTGAGAAGCCCTGGCCTAGGAGACCAATTCATAAACCTCATATAGGCCTAGTGTATTTGTCTGAAAAGAAGACAATTAGTCTATTGTACCATTTATTACACAAAACAGCTTTGAAGTAAAAACAAAAATTTATTTAAAAATTACCTTCACAATTCACTAATTACTTGTGGATGTGCCTTGGCCCCATTGGCTTTTCCATTCAAACTGTGGCAGTCTTTTTCTTGATTCCAGTTGATTGAGGATAAATTTGTGCCGATTGCCGTAGCCAATCCTTTGTTCTGATGCTTTTGTCACTACGTTCACTGCACTTTCCATGCTTTGACTGTGGCATGAAAAGGCAGCAATTTTCAAGGGTTCTGTTCTTGTATGCAGTAGCTCTTCATTGCTGAAATTCCTTATCAAAGGTAGAGGATTGATAGCTTCCTTTCTCCAGTCAATCATCTCATAGTAGTCTTTGGAATTGAAATTGAGATTTAGGAAGCTCAAAATTTCGTGTGCCACTGAAACGTGTCCGACTGAGAAGTATCTTCTGAAGAGCATCTTCTCTGACATGTCTGCTATCAGTAAGTATTGACAGTAGGATAGCTTCGGGATTGGCAAAATAGGCATTATTACGGAACACCGGCTCCATAATAATGCTATGTTTTTCTTCCAATCCTCGCATCGAGACAATCAAATGAAAAAAATTCCGTGCTCCGTCAGTAGCTTTAGGATGGGATTTGATATGAAACCATCCAGGAGCATATGATTTCATGACGATGGTTACCAGTTCTTTCAGATTTTGTTCGGGATGCAAAGTCGATACATATAAACGAAGAATCCGGTTTGCTCGGGTAATCCAGCGAGCATGATGAATGGCACCTGGAGACCTGCGGGCTAGACTTTCAGATACCCATCCAGATTGCACTGCTAGGCACATATCATAGAGATACTTTTGATCACTGCTCAACTCTTTCACGACATTCGGTGGTATATCTTGGACGTTGCCCTGAACTGGTGAAAATGCCACTAAGTCTAAAATGGTTAAATCACATTTCAATTTGGCTCCATTTGAACCTTTAAAGGTATTTGGCCCTGATGTTTTTCCGTCTATGGTTTCAAATGTGTGTGTGAAGGGGAGTTCATTCATGTGTAAAAGAGAGACGAGCCATTGAACTGATCTATGCAAAAAAATTTCAATCAGTTTTATGGTACCAGCAATTGTACCAGTATTGACAGCAGTACCGTCGCATAGCAGAGCATTGAGAGAGTCGATGCTCGCTGAATCAATTAAGAACGTTATAATTTCATCAGCTATACACCGAGCATTTCCTGCGTCAGGGCAGAGATGGTCTACATAGATACCTCCAGGGTCTTTGATCAGCACATAATGTTCTTCTTTCTCTTTTCCATGCTTGGTTAACTTATCCTTTCTTCCATCAAACCCTATACATTCAATATTCACATTTTCACATCTAGATCTAACAATATTTTTCTTGCCTACACGATTTCTCTTTCTATTTTCTTCCTATGAAGCATGTTAGATTGATCGATTATTCCCATATCTTTCAATGCAGCATTAACAATAGCTGCTGTAGCTCTCGAACTCACACGGTAACGGTCTGCCACCAATGGTAATTCATTGTATGAATACCTATTTTGATCATTTTCAATCAATTCCACATCGGGCACGAATTCTAGCTCATTGTCACTGTCTTCTATATCTTCGCTAAAGTCATCTACTGAAGAAGATGGTACAACTTCCATAGCCTCTGCCATTTCCACTTGTGACCTTTGTTGCCCCTCTTGTTCTTCTCTTGCTCTTGAGAGGGATCGTCTCTGGACAGCGGCAGCTTCACGATCAAATGGCCCTAATTGATTTATTCTTTTGCTTTTGGCCTACAAATGACTCCCACTCTACCATTGGGATTTTTACCTCGCATCGACAAAACGGCTTTTCTATTCCTTTATCATAACATTTGCAAGTACAAATGTCAAACATTTCATCATATGAAGCAAGTTTTTTAGCAAAATTTTCTTTCCTTTGACGTAGAGGAACCTTGTTCAAGGAAAGAGCTGATCTGATTAATCTTTCCACTGCAGAAGAAATAGATCTTTCTTGAATGACAGGGAAAGAGAACATGGCCCAAATATCTTGAAGATCTTTGGTAACTATATTGTAGCAATCGTTCGCAGTTGCTGATCCCCTTGACTTGATTTTTTTCTCTTTTGAATGAAGAAATAGTGTCTGACAACGTCTGCCTTTGTAGGAATCATTGATCGGCGGAATTCAGTGGCAAAACCAAAAGCTGCATTCGAAGATTTGTTTCTGGTTGACATTTTTTCAACCTTTTTAAAAAATTAAAAATCCAGCTTTTATAGAATCATGCATGGATCATAAGTAAATCTAAAGAGCATAAATTCTTATAATTCCTGTAAAAATATATGATAATTAGAACATGAAATTTATTGGTATTGAATTTGAAATTCAACACACAGCTCAGTAAATTGATTACACATAAACAATGTTTGTGTAATGAATTTTCTGATATAGCAAATATTTTGAGAAAATACGCGTGGTGAAAATTTTGAGAAATCCAAATTTTTGAGGTAATTACCTGAAAATTGCACACGAGATATATTATGCAATTTTAGGGTGGGGGTCATCTCTATGAGAAGATACTTAAATGGTCTCTATTTTCATTTGAGACTATTTTCATTTTTGGGGCGGAGCCAAAAATAGGAGGGAGTATGCTAGTGGTACGGGGGAGGGGGGAGCATAAACTTTCTTTTGGAGTATGTTGGTCAGGACCCCAATTCATAAGCCCCACATAGTGCCCGATCTGCCCCGAGAAATTCGACTCGGCCTAAATTGTACAGTCAGTGCACCCGTCTTTACGTCCTTCTAATTTTTTACTTTTACTAAACATTTAATTGGGACCGAAAACATGCTTATTAACTGCGTTACTTTGTCAGGTTGAGTGGCGCTACACTGAAGAAGGAGAGAAAGTGAGAGTGTCTGTTAGGACGGGAAGAATTCTTCCAATACCAAAAATGGCCGAAGAAACTGTGGATTATAAAACTAAATCAACATACGTGGAAAGACCAAAGGACACCAAGGAAGGGGAAGTTACAAAGTGAGCCATATTAGATCTTGTAAAGTAGTAGTAGTTTGATAAGCAGAATACGTTACAACTTGAAGGCATGGTCATTTTTTTTCTTAACTTGACATGAAGTTACCTTTGTTTGGTAACCTTTGTTTGGTAACCTTTGTTTGGTAACCTTTGTTTGGTAACCTTTGTTTGGTAACCTTTGTTTGGTAACCTTTGTTTGGTAACGTTACGTAATTTAACGCAAGAAGGATGGACCAAAGTGGTAGGTTGTTTACCATTTGTTTGGTTCGTTTTGTCATGATTAAATGTATTGGAATCATAGTTGTAATTAAATTGTCTCGAATTCAGAGAAATTTCTGGCCCCAGCATCGTGTGTGTGTGTGTGTGTGTGTGTGTGTGTGTGTGTGTGTGTAAACATGTTCATTGTGGTCTATATTTCGCCTTGTTCAGTTGTACAGGTGAAGCTTATGACTCCGCCTGTAGTTGTTGCTTGTTGCAGGAGAAAATTACTCTCCCAAACTGTATTTAATATATCCAAACATCTGTGGCTCATCTGGTATTGAATTTTCCTTCCTCATTACTTTAGTTTCATTTGGGAATCCCTTTCCAAATGCAACCAAGGTTGCATCAGTTTTGAAAACAGAAATGTCTGAAATATTAAGAATAACAAGTCAGTTGTCAGTGTTCCAGAAACAAGTGTATGATACCAAGTACTCGCTTGAAGAATTGTATGATATCGCTTTCTACGCCTTCTTCCTTACCTATTTTTCTATTATCGAGATTTATATCAAAGTTTTCTTTAATCACGTTTTTGGCGTTGTCTCGTCAGTTATTTAAGTTTCGAAACTGCTGTACTTAGGGAAGTGTTAGTTTCTCTTTTGTATGCATATATGTCGTTTATTTTTCTAGTGTTTATTTTTTTCTAATATATCTGAGGCTTTAGCCCTAAGACTGGTTTCTCAGTCTGGTGTCATCTCTGACTTAATTCTCTTCGAGTCCATGGTCTTAAAAGGTATTTGAAAAATTCAATTTACCCGTCTCGTTAATTTTTGGTTTGTCATTTGATGTTGGCGGACTAACTTTTTCAACCTCTCTTGAGCTGCTAACGATGGACGGATTAAAACCAGTGTGAACTATCCGCAAAAATGTTCTCTTTTGCGGGTGATGAAGAGTTTTGAAAAAAGTTCGCCAAAAAAACAATTTTTTCAAAAAACGTAAAAAAATTAGTAATCGATAATTAAGTGTAATTATTTACTATTCATGAGAGAATAAAATATATAAAAAAATATTACTGGATCATAATTATGCTTTTCGGAAATTTTTATTTTTAGATGAAATTTTTTTTCTAAAGCTCTGTAACGCATATGAGAGAACATATGGTTATGCCGAAGGCCTAGCGAGGATCTACGTCAACGTTCCCCTGTTAATATAGGGTAATAGGTTTTCGTTTTAGTCAGTTGTTCTACAGAGCTATTTGATTTTAATATAATATGGAGGGTGACAAGGGAGTGATGTATGTGCATTTTTCAAAAAAAAGATTTTTATGATTTTGAGTTAAATGACATTGCGAGTTAGCAAACACAAAGTAGTCTTACTGGAACTTCGGTTTAGAAATTTTTCTTCGGGAATCAAAGAATTGATTCTTCGGAACATCATTAGGTCTCAATGTTACGAATAAAAATTTTTGAAAAATGTATTTGCTGCACTTTCTCTGTCACTCTACATAGCAAAGCATTTATCATGTATGTGTATGTCACGTTCCAGTTTTGTCTTCCTCTTCTGTCCATTGACAAACTATTGTAGCTGTGTCAGTTTTCATAGTTAGCTCGGCGGTTTTCAGTCGTGTTTCAATTAAGTGCGTTAAGTCTGCCTTTGTTCTTCTTCCTAATACCATTGATACAATACTTGTGAGGAAGTAATTTGTTCTTAGGCCTTGTATGTTTGGAAGTATCATCTACATTGTTTCTTTTCTCTTTTTCTCTTTGACGTGCGTTTTCCCTCCCCGTTTCATTTTCCTTCCGAGAAGCATATTTCGTCGCCTTTTGATTGCCCGTGAAAATTCCGTTATATAATTCTTTGGTTCGACAGTATCTAATTTTTTTTCACTGAGGTAGCCATTTTGGCGGGAGATTCCCATCTGGTTATCACTGATATTTTCGAATATTTTTTACTAATTTTGTGTGTGTGTGTGTGTGTGTGTGTGTGTGTATATGTATGTGTATATATGTGTATGTGTGTATGTATGTGTGTATGTATGTGTATATATATATATGTGTGTGTGTGTGTGTGCAGTGGTGAGCTGCCAAAATTTTAACCACCGGGTTCTGTATAAAAAATCTGAATTCGGCAATAAAAATTGACAACCCTTCCCACCCCACCCTTTCGCAATTTTAATTAAATTAATTATCTCTGCTATTTGCCTTTTTCAAGGGTCTGCATTTTATGATTCAGCTAGGTATTACTAACTGCATGACAATTAATTAGTATAGTTAATTAGAGAAATAGACGTTTCTAATGAAATCGGAAAAGAAGAATTATTTAATAAAAACTGATGAATCATATTATCTATATAGTTAAAATTAAATTGCTCAGTCAACTTTAGCAACAATGAATTATTAGGCAAAACATAAATAGCAGTAGATCTATGCTTTTAAAATTTTTTTTTTTTTAAATTTAAACATTTTTACGTACCTTATTATTACTTATTACGGTAATAATTTCCAAATGGCTTCTTGGCTTTCTCCGTAAACTGTCGTTTTGGATACACGAACTCTGGTATCTAAAGCGGATCGATGACTTCTCATCCATGATTTGACATATGTTAACGGGTTCCATAAGCTTAATGGTTTCCCCAACAAATTGATGATCATAAAGCATGATATGTGTTTAGTTGTTAAACTTGCTCTTCTATCACTACAAATAATATTCATCACCGAAAAGCCTCTGAGAGCTTTCTTCAGCGTCCAGCAAAAAAGTTAACAACCGGTTCTTATTTTCAAAAAGATTTTAACAACTGGTTCGTGCGAACCAGGTCCAGCTCACCACTGTGTGTATGTGTGTGTTCGGGCTACATCATGGCCATGTTATTTTTTGCATCCTTGTTAGATATAATTTGCTTTTTATATATTATTGTGAATGCATTAGTTTTCGTATCCATACTCATGTTCGCAGTGGGTTCTGTTGTTTCATTGTTATTTGTATAATGTATATATGTGCTGATTCATCTCCAATTCTGCTGTTTTAATTCCCCCTTTCGTTGTCGAACGTTTCTACATAATTTACATTTTTCGTACAGTCCTCACGGAAGAATTTCGTTACTGCTATATGAATGACACGCACAATGAAGCTAACGTTCATACTGTCCCAATTCAAATGGTTAAAATGTATGCGATAGAGAAAAAAAAATGGCATATTATTGATCTGGTTTTGTCAGTCATAATTGCAGATTTTAACGTTGAAAGTTTGCTTCATCGCTGTTTTATTTAATTCGGAAGCCAACTCAAAATAAGGGTCTTTTCGGTTTTAGGTCCGGCACTAGATTTTTTCGATGTTTTTGGTATAGACGTAGATTTTTGCACTGATTCCACTTCTGCAATCCGTTTCTTGGAGAAATAACGACGAAAAAAGTTATGGCCCAAAACTTGTATTCAAATACCTGCCCTGCCCTGCCCTGCCCTGCCCTGCCCTGCCCTGCCCTGCCCTGCCCTGCCCTGCCCATGAACGTATCGAACAGCTCGAAGGGTACAGTTTGTCACAAAACGGTGAACCACAGCGAAAACTTCGTGGACCCTTCAACTGGAGCACACACGCAACGGATAGAGTCGACGTGGAACCAACTCAAACGCGGTAACAAGCGCCGGTGTGGTACGCACCGTTCCATGATCGACTCGTATCTCTGCGAGTTTCTCTGGCGTCGCCGACACGCAGGCAAAGATCTAGTGCGCCAGATGATGAACGATATTGCGCAGTTTGGCAAGTAGCAGACTTTGGTTTGTGTTCCGTTCACCTATAAACGTAATAAACTTGCACATAACGTTTTTCGTGTTTATTTCTCCAAGAAACGGATTGCGGAAATGGAATCAGCGTAAAAATTTACGTCTATACCAAAAATATGAAAAAAATCCCAAAATAATTTGCCTTTCCTTTCTGCACAGTAAATACAATTTTTCTCTCTCAAATTCTTTATTAGTATATTGAACATCGTTCGTACAGTAAATGTTTTTAGGCTGATGAAAGGGAAAGATATGTTTATTAAACTGTTTCAAATAATTGAAGGCACCCTTTTTTCTTAAGATTTTAAAGCTTTGTTTGAATCCACAGGATAACCTTCGAGCCATCTTTAAAAACATTCGCTATGGACATAATGGATAAAATGGGTATAAAGGAAGACAGAGTATCCGCTAAATCATATTGGTATTACACTGACCCGTGATTATAGAGGTATGGTACTACTATTTGAAGGTATTTTTACATAATAATAGATGTATATTTGTAAATGTATTAGTATTATGCATTTTTGTATCCTTAAAGATTAGAATAATTGGTCTTGGCCAGAATGTTAACTCCTCCACTGATAATCTAGTGTAATTAGTCGGGTTTTTCATTTATTCTCCTGAAGAAATGATTTTGGTAATTGACATAAATATTTTTCTAGTCGTCCAGTTCTCATGTTATGCCAATCTCATTCAGGAATGGAGAGCGTTAAGTTAGCGGTTACACATAGTTAATGAATTTCTTGGCACTACAGAATTTTTAAAAATTTATTCGATTCTTTTCATAGACACACATGCAACCATTCTTTTGTTCTTGTCTCGTTACGCTGAGCTGAACATTCATCACGGTCAGTTTCCATGCAGTTCATATGAACGAGCACATTTGAAAAAAAAATATATCACTATCAGTTGGAATGAAATGCAGCTTGAAAGAAGAGTACCAGTGCCTCATTTACTCCTCGAAGTATTTCCTCGCTAGCAGGCAGCAAGTATATCCCCGTGTAGTAGAAGTTAGTGCTCTGCTGACGAAGTCATGTTCTAGTGGAATTTTGGAGGTATTTATCTAAGGTAGAGTGCACTCCTCGAAGGTGGTCTTTCAAGTAGGGCTAGGCATCTGGGATCACGGAGGAAGTACTGTAAAGTAGACGGCTCATTTTTTGGGATTCCCGCATATTCTATTTTCAGGGCAGACTTTTAAACAGTTTTATTATAAGTTACATTTATTTCATGCAAAGGATTTTCACAATCGAAGTTTCCGTTCATCTGTTTTTTAAACTTTGAAAACCGTTTTCGTTTGAGTATGGGGTGAAATAATATCCCGGATGCCCAGCCCTACTTTTAAAAGGCTCTAGTGATAATTTTGGGAAGCAAGGTCCGGGCTGTATGATGCTCGTCCTTTGGGACCACGAACGGCACTTGCTGTTGGACTTTTCTGGAGCCAAACAACACTGTGAATGCCAATAGGTACTGCGAGTCATTACAAAAACTAAGAAATAGCTGAGGGGCCAGAACATTTGCCTTCACAATCCTCGCCCATACGCGGCTTTTGCTAGCTTTCATTGGACAGTTGTTATCTCTCCACTGTACAGCCCAGACTTTACTCCCTCAGATTATTTCCAAAATGCCATCATATGGCTTCGTCAGCAGAGCACACATTTTTGCACACAGAGATATACTGCCTGCCCACCAGATGGCGAGAATGCGTTAATGTCCATGGCGACTATTATCACTACTATTTTTTTCGTTAAATTTCTTTATCAGTAGTTTTTTAGATGTTTCGAGACCTCTCGTTTAAATGAAAATTCGAGATTTTTTTCCCGTTTTTTTTATATTTGACTCTTCCTACCGAAGATAATTTTTTTGCCGTGACTTAGTCTCGAAGTGTCAGTGCTATTCTCGTTAAAGTGACTGATAGTATCAGTAGCGTTTCTGACACTGTTGGCGAGGGATTTTCTACGCGATACATTGCTCTTTCCAAGTACACCGTTCATTGGAGTCAAACTATCATTATTCCTAGTACTAGCGAGTGTATGATTCTGCTTAGCCTTTTTACCAAACACTACGTTCTGTCCACTTGTTTCATTTTTATCCTTGCTTGCAGTTGCTTCTTCATATGCAAGTCCATTTTCATTGACACTGTTAGCGAGGATTTTCTACGCGATACATTGCTCTTTCCAAGTACACCGTTCGTTGGGGTCAAACTATCATTATTCCTAGTACTAGCGAGTGTATGATTCTGCTTAGCCTTTTTACCAAACACTACGCTCTGTCCACTTCTCGTTTCATTTTTATCCTTGCTTGCAGTCGCTTCGTATGGAAGTCCATTTTCATTGACCAAATTCTCTTCACCAATTTTTCTCGTTTTGGGTGTCTTGGAAGCGTTTGGCGAAGTTTTCCTCTTCAAAGCCTCTTTCTGACTAACATTACCACGAAGTTCAGATGGTACAGATTTCTCAGTTGTTCGGGGCTCTTCACCTATGTATTCTATCTTATTTATTCGTTTTGTGTCCTTAAATTTTACTTGGGACTTAACTCTCACATTGAATTCCCGTGTCGGTAATAGTTTCAGATCTTCATATTTCGAGTGGGTATATGTGGAATCGAGAGGAACCACATTATTCTCGAACCTACTGAAACAGAACAACATTTATTAGTAGAATCTTTAAATAATATACAGTATTCGCATTGTCTAACTTCCTTCGTAAAGGTAAATGTGACTGAGAAAACCCACAGCTTAAGATTCGAATCACGGGCGAGAAGACCTAAACATAGTGGACGGGTTACCTATCCAACTACTGAACAGACCCTACGGGAAACTGCGTGGCGACGTAGCCCATCCATATTTAAATATACTTTATTTACTTTACGAAAAAGGATACGAACCATGTTCATTCAAAGTTTTGTGGACCTTCAGAGTTAAACATTGCACGAATACTTCACGATAATAGTTTAATTTCCTTTGCAATATCTAAAGTCATGACGGCGGGGATACATGGGATCCGAAGCACACGTCGTTACCTAATCTGGACGCAGAGGACAGCCTCCCATCGAATGTCACTTGTAAAGCTGTGTTACTATATCGGCCACGACGTGACCCAAATACTCGTGCAAAATCAATAACCTATTACGGGCAGAAACTCACCGCTTTTTTCTGTGATTAATCATGTAAACATTAAGGTCCCTCGAATAAGTTCCATGTTGGTTTAAGGAGGAGAGAAGCGTTTTCTCTTCCTTTGAGTGGTTGTGTTCTTTTAAAGCTTTCAGAGATTCCTCAATAAATTCCTTCTCTGAAAATTAAATTACTTGATTAACAATACATAGGCCACGGCGTTCATGCTAACAGCACCGAATTGGCCCTCACTGCCTATACTTTAATGCTAATGTGGCATTAAGCTAATATAATATGGCAAAAACTATTCTTACTATAATGAACTGATTAGAGAACAGTCAAGACGGGTGATCCGACCAAGCAAGATTTTTAAATTACACATACAAAGACGAATTGTACGTTCTAGAAATTCACACATTTTATGCTTGGAGGAGGAACCCACTACGAGCTTGTGGTTCAAGTGGAAATACTTCTTACAGAGGAATGAGGATCCCGACGTTTCCATAAACACTCCTGTCCACGACAGCAAAGTATGAAACCACTGTAATTCAAACTCTAATCACAAGGAACTTCAATATTATAAAAATTGAAGTAGAATAAAGCAAGGCAAACATCATGGGCGCAATAAAAGCCTTGGTAGGAAGGAAGTGTAGCAAGAATGATGTTTATATGAAAATGCTTTGGTGCTGACACCAATGTATGTATGCAAGACACTAGTCTGACACGATAGTTAACTCGAGGCCTACTAATATCTAGTCAGTCCACGCTCGCACATAAATAATTTCATATAAAAGATTTTGAACAAATTTTAAGAAGCGGGGGGGGGGCGGGCTATTAACATTCACTTAACTTTATGAAACATTTAAATTTTGAGTGGAGCTTCAGGAATGTGGTATCATTGGCTGTGAATGCGAAGCTCAAAATTTCGAGGGCTGTGGTATTTTCGAAAATTTATTGACCGACTAACGTGTTCTAAATTTTACACAAGCGTGGGGTTACATCTTTTTTCTGGTGGTGATTCTTTTGTATTTGCAGTTCCCAAGTTCAAGCATCGTGCCCGCCTCAAAAAGAACAAGAACTTCATGTGACGGAAGGGACATACAACTTCACATGGGATTCGAGCCAGAGATCGCTCCATCAACTGAAAACGCAAGACCGTCACCCATCCAATTACTAAACAGACCCAACGTAGCTTAACACCGCTGATTAACGGGAAAGCGGTGTTACGACGTGGCCACGACGTAGGCCCACATTAAAAAAAAAAAAAAAAAAAAGAATCTCTTGAAACCTGGAAATTAGAAACATCAGTAAGGAGATATAAGCAGACCAAATACTGAGCCATCACCACCAGTTGAACAAGATGTATTCTATTTACATAACAAAAGGTTCACTCTGCATGGACAATGTTGCAAAACAAAACTTGAATGAATTTATTCCCAAGATTAAGTATTCTTTTGCCTAAGTTAACAAAGGATCTCCAACATTCCGGTAATTCTTAAGTGCAACATGTGTATGAGACAAGTGAATGTCTGTAGTTTGGAGCTCAATCCCAAAGTCCACTGACGGAAACTGAGGAATGGTTTTCCAGAATGTGAACTGGGCTCTGTACACTCACTCAGTCACTGTGTACAGTAAACTTCAAAAATAGCTTTACACTTTTATTCTAATATAAGGTGGTGATTATAGTGTTGATTGGTTGGTGCGTCTGTTTAATGTGTGTATGGACAGAGGCGAGCTGCCTCAGGACTGGCGGAGGATGTATGTTTGGGTTGAAGATGCTGGGTAAAAAAAATTTGGAGAAAGAAAGGGATTTGTATATGACGTTCATGTATCTTGAAAAAGCGTATGATAGGGTTGACGGAAAGACGTTTTGGCAAGTGCTGTAGCTCTACGGAGTGCAGGGGTCGTTGTTGAATGCGGTGAAAAGTTTTTACCCTCCTCTCTTCCCATACGCACACATGCTCTACTCTCTTGGTAAGTGGTTTCTGGTGAAAGTGGGTCTACGGTAGGGGGTGATGTCTCCATAGTTGTTTAATGTGTTTATAGATGGAGTGTGAGGGGGGGGCACGTTGCGGAGGAAGGTTTTTGGGAAGTGAATCGGTCGTTGTATGCGGATGATATGGCTCTGGTGGCGAACTCGAGATAAAAGCTACAGAGACTGGTAACTAAGTTCGGGAGGGTGAGTGAAAGAAGGAAGCTAAGAGTAAGGTTATTGTGGTGCTGTAAAAGGGAGGTTTGTGAGCGAGTGAGTGTAAGTTTGTATGGTGAGGAAATGGGACTATGGAGGCAGAGGTGGGTCACACAGGGTAGAACAACGGGTAAAGGTACTGCGTACCCTAGAAAGTGTTTGGAAGGAGAGACCAGTGTCGATAGGTATGTATGAAGGTACAGTAGTGTCAACAGTGTTGTATGAATGTGAGGCATGGGTGGCGAATGCGAAAAAATGAAAAGGGTGGATGTACTGGAAATGAAATGCTTGAGGACGATCTGTGGGGTGAGGTGGATTGATCATGTAAAAAACACTTATCCGTAAGAAAAGTGCGAGTCGAAGTCTTGTGGGGGGGGGGGGGGGGTATTAAAATGGTTTGGGCATATGGAGAGGATGGTAAAGAGGAGAGGTGGACTTTGGGTCAGCGAGAATGAAAGACGAGCGCTGGATAGAAAAAAGTGGATCAGCTGATGAAGTGAATGTGAGCGATTGAGGCGCTTCCCGCCTGTTCGTGACGCAACCTCACTGCGATGGAAGAGGCGTTTGGGTATATAAAAAAAAAAATAAAAGCGCAAAGATGTTTTTAGGAGCTGACTACACATGAATCTATCATATAAAGACACCGTAAATGACGATAAACATATCGTACTTAAATGTACCAAATATTTCTTCCCGTAAAAAGGATATACATAAAAAGGTACTCAAAGCTTACTGTATCCGAAGACAAACGCTGCGTACGAGGAGTGAACGATGACTTCAGCGTCGTCCATAAAATTTTGAAGTGAAGAAGAATTCCAAAAGAGTTGCGGCCACAAACTGAGAGTATGGGTAAACGCTTCCAGTCTTTGTCTACTGATTTCGCATCTAGAACAACGCCAGCAGCTGCGAAGATGGGAAAATGTTTACCAACCTGAATTGTGGGAAGTTTTAGTGCATGTGATAAAATAAATGAGTGCTACAGAATTTTATTTTCAGACGATGCTTTTTTCACATTTAAGTTTTAATGATAAGTGAAACAATTTGAATCAATGGTACAAAACAATATTGCACTGGAAAACAGTCAAGGTAGGTGAGCCGACCGAATTTAAGCACAAGTTTTCAGTTACAGTTAAACGACAAGGGTATATTAATGTTCTGATAAACTTTACTGTTCCCCACCTAATCAATTAACAGTTTCCTCTACCAATTACGACGAATAATTTAATGGCAAGTTATATTAAAAATAAAAAAAATTGAGGAATAGAATAGAGAAATAATTTTAAAAATAACTTTTTAAATCATGTTTGAAAAAAAAAAAAAATCTTGATCATGTTTCATATCAACAATACTTCCTTGATAGGTCCCAATTGCTTCACGTTTTCCATATGTAATATAATGAAATAAAAAATTAGAATAATGTTGTATACTCTTAACCAATACTTTAAAAAGCTTAAATTACAAAAACTAAGCTATCTTCAAATTTTAAATTAATTTACGTATTGTATTTTTTTTTTTAGAAAAGGCAAAAACAACAATGGGAGATAAAATATTTAATACAATTTTACTCGGCAAAAATTTACGATGACGACGACAAAACCAAACCATCTTGCTCGTTGGGCCCTCGATCAGCTCACAAAATTCTCGTTAACTTTAAAAAAAAAAAAAAAGATTACCAACCTGATCCAACTCTGATGAAAGAGTTTTAATATTGAAGTTAATAAATTCCAAGCCTTCATTTCTTTCCTCCACATTTGGTATTCGAGAAAATCACACAAGAGTCGCAAACACCTGAATATCATTTCAAGATCTTTACCTGTATGTATAATTAATGAGAAGTTCATGACACGCAAATTTTTAAATTATTAAGCTATAAATATGGCAAGTCAAGGTACCAAAGAACTTAATGATTAGAATGTCACTCAAAACTAAATGGTAATCATGTAAATCGTAAATAGTCACGTTTGATCATTTAACTTTGAAAACATTAAAGCGAAAATTCGCCTCACCGACGAGCAAGCACGGCGCATTTTCCTCAAAATTTGCTTCCTCATTCCTTGTTTCAGGTCCTCTATCGCTTTCTGCAAATAAAATTATAACTGGGAATAGTCTCCAATTCAACAGCAACACAAGTTACGTTAGCAAAGTTATTGTGAAAGAATTTTACAAAATAAATTCACTTTGGGGCCCCCGAGACAATTAACCTCTTAACGAAAGAGGTTTTTGTAGGGCTAAGTTATGAATGCGTGTATTGGAAACGGTACATATTCGACCCACTTGTCCAAAAGGTTAAAAGTGGGGTGGCCGGCCCGCCACTTTGTTGCGCTGTAAGATACAGAAGAGAGAGAACCGCCCAGCTCTAGGCAGTACTGGGATATGAACTCGTGACTCAGACGAGTCTCAGCGGTGGCGAGTGGCGCCCTAACCTACCGAGCCACGAGATTTATATATATATATATTATATATATAATATACACACACACACACACACGGTGTTTCAGGAGGAAACGTCAATACTTCGGGAGGTGATAGTATCGGTCATTGTGAGAAAAAAAAAGTTCATATGAACATGTCTAATTCTGAATGTTTACAGAGATAGAGCTGTTTGAATCTGATGCGCGCGCAGCTCTTCCTCCCCATTCCCTCCCCTATAACCTTGAACCATGTAAGCTGTAATATAAGCATGTAACATAAGCCAATCGACAGCTGACTATTGAGAGTGACATTGTTTGGTGTTTGAAGCAGTGTTAAGAATGCCACACACCTTCACAAATACCGAATATGCAGATATGGTGTATATCGACGGTTTTTGCGATGGAAGTGCAACAGCTGCTGTTGCAGAATACCGTTGACAGTTTTCCGAGCCGCAGAATTCCGGATCGAAGTGCGTTTACCAGGGTTTTCAACACATTGCGTGAGATTGGTACACTTCCCAGCGCTCATGTTTCATCTGAACGTGAAGGTCAACAAGATGTGGACGAAGTGGAAAACATTCTTCAGTTGGTAGAGCGTAGTCTTACTACTAGCTCACGAAGAATTTCTACACGTCTCGGTGTACCACACACAAGAGTATGGCGAACATTACGTGAGGAAGGCTTGCATCCATATCATGTACAGCGTGTACAACACCTTCAACCAGGAGACGCTGCCATGCGACTGGAATTTTGTCAGTGGGTAAATGCTAATCGCCGATTGCTTCGATTAATACTGTTCACCGATGAAGCTACTTTCACCCGTGACTGTATCAACAACACTCTTAACTCTCATCGGCGGTCAGACGAAAATCCAAATGTCATTGTGGAAACAAATTTTCAATATCGCTTCTCTGCCAATGTGTGGTGCGGTATCATCGATGATCAGCTGATTGGCCCTGTTACTTTAGAGAATCGTCTTACAGGACAAAGTTACCTAGAATTTCTGCAAAATGAATTGCCAGGACTATTGGAGGATGTTCCTTTGGCTACACGCGCTGGTATGTACTTTCAGCATGACGGAGCTCCTCCACATTCTACCCGTCGGGTGATGCAATACCTAAATCAAACTTTCCCTGGTCGATGGATCGGCCGCGGTGGTCCCATTCAATGGCCACCGAGGTCTCCAGACCTCTCTCCGTTAGATTATTGTTTGCGGGGGTGGATGAAAAGTCAAATTTACAAAAGAAAGGTGGATACACGAGACGAATTGCTCGCGCGCATTTTGGATGCTGCTGCCTGCATAAAGGAACGTCAAGATCAACTCAGACCAACACCACGCGATTTTCGCACACGAGTTGCAAAATGCATTGAGGTTGACAGTAACACTGAGGTTTGACTAACAAATTTGTCATTTCTGCATCTGATACCATTCAAAATGCCAATGTTTAAACATTAAATGTTAGAAACAGTAATTGGTTTCTTTCTTGATTACCATTAACAATGCTTTTGTATTTGTATATTCAAGCAGCTCTATCTCCGTAACCATTCAGAATTAGACATGTTCATATGAACTTTTTTTCTCACAATGACCGATACTATCACCTCCCGAAGTATTGACCTTACCTCCTGAAACACCGTGTGTGTGGTTATATATATATATATATATATATCTATATATATATATATTACACACAAACTCAGAATGGTTCCCTGAGAACATTATGTTAAACACAGACCGTGCATGGAACAAGGAACTCTTCTGGGAAAATTAAATCCACTATAGTCCGAATAAGTAATGGTAAATGACAAATACCATAGTTTTTTCTTTTTCATGATTTTAGCCCGACGTGGGCTATTTGTCATTTACCATTACTTATTCGGACTATAGTGGATTTAATTTTCCCAGAAGAGTTCCTTGTTCCATGCACGGTCTGTGTTTAACATATATATATATATATATATATATATATATATATATATATATATACTGTATATATATATATATTTTTTTTTTTTTTTTTTTTTTTTGTTTCAAAGAATGACCGCTCATGGCCACCAAAAGAAAGGTGGATAGCAGAGCGAACACAGAACGAAGAGTATGGAACAACTAACGGAAATGAACAATAGACGGGGGGGGAGGAGGAGGAGGTGGGGGAAAAGCAAAAAGATCATAGTGGGGTCACAGCCGGTAAAAGTCGGGAGCGAAAGAGGAAGGAGAACAACCCGGTTATCGAAAAGTAGGAACCTTCAGACAGAAGAGCGCCAAGCCTATCACAAAGCCCAACGTTCTCCAAAAAGGGAAAATACTCTGCGCGCAGCGCAGAGTAAAGCGGACACTCCACCAGAAGGTGGGCAACTGTAAGGAGGACGTCACAATTGGGACATCGGGGGCACCCGATCCCCGGCCATCAAAATAGCCATGGGTCAGGTGGGTGTGGCCAATACGGAGGCGGGCCAGAGCCACCTCCTTATGGCGCGACCGATGGAAGGAAGAGGCCCAACATCCCAACTTGGGTTAATCTTGCAAAGTTTGTTGTCCGTAGCGCCATCCCAGCGACTCTGCCACCGGGAGCGCAAACCTACGGAAGCCAGGGATATAATCAGAAAAAGGGAGGGACACAGGTGAAACCTGCAGTCGGCACACGGAACGGGCAGCTCGATCAGCAGCCTCATTTCCAGCCACGTTAACATGTGCTGGGACCCAGCAAAATACCACCTCCTTGCCACCGAAAGCGACAGAGTATGGTACAGTAGCTGGATTCGTCGGACCAGCGGTGTGGACAGAGTCAAAACACTCCAGCCATCCAGGGCACTGCGGGAATCCGAATGGATGACGAACGACCCATCCGGATGCTCCCGCACCACCTCCAGAGCGCTCAGAATGGCATAGAGCTCCGCGTAAAAACGGAAGCATCATCAGGAGACGGGTACATCGGGGAGCAAGGACAGACGACTGGGGAACAGCCGCGGATCCAACGCCCCCCGACGACCTCGAACCATCCGTGAAGATCGCAACACATGCAGAGTGACACGCCGCATGCTGCAGGAAAAGAGACCGAAGCAAGGCAGAGTCCGACTCGGTCCTGCGAACGGGGCGCAACGCCCTACAGCACGCAACAGGGGTGCTCTCCCAAGGTGCAACACCACTGAAAGAGACCGGTATAACGGATGGAGGGGGAGTGCCCATACCATCGAGGAGGGAGGTCACCGTGTCGGTGAAA
Organism: Bathynomus jamesi; assembly: GCA_023014485.1. NCBI lineage: Eukaryota > Metazoa > Arthropoda > Malacostraca > Isopoda > Cirolanidae > Bathynomus > Bathynomus jamesi. The sequence goes on along the minus strand of JAJOZX010011060.1, from coordinate 200 downwards.
TACCAACCCCCATCCCGGCAGAACGCCCTCTCAACCACCTGGAACAGAGGAGAGGTGGGAAGACGGAGGATCCGGAGATAGTGTTTAGCAACGAGGAACGACCTCCGATCCTCCAAGGGAGGGATGTCGCACTCCACCTGCAGACTATCAACCGGAGAGGAGCGGAAGGCGCCAGATGACATGCGCAGTCCTCTAGAGAG